>JARYGA010025053.1:0-46187 GCA_030545235.1 Helianthus tuberosus
GGTTTTTTGGACATAGCCGAAAATGGTTATAAAAGGGAACCATTTTTTTATGCTTCTTGAAATTAATATATATATATATATATATATATATATTTGGATATATATATTTTGGTGCATATAACCTAGCCATGACCTTGTGTTTAATGATTGTGTTGTGATTTATTTTATTAATTATTCAATGGGTTGTAATAATTATTATTTTGTTCTTCCATTTGTAAGATATGTAATTTATTTATTTTTCATTTGGCATGTAGAATAAATAGATTAGGTGCATTTTATTTTACTAAAAAAAATGTATTAGGATATATTTTGTAAAAGAAGATGCACAAAATGCTTTTTGGTTTAGACTATAATATTCGGTCCAAAGAACTTCATTTACGGGATTTTAACCCGATAACCAAAACACATTTTTTAAGTCCAAATGAGTTTGGAGCTGAAAATAAAAGACTTTTGGAAGCTTAAAGAAGGTGGAGAAATCACAACACAAGAAGGAGACTTGAAGCATTTGGATGCGGGATCAAGTGGGAGTTCGACACATTACTTATGTCATTTTTCACCCCTTAGGAAGGACCTTTTGGCACACTTGTTTCGGCTAACAAGTGTTGTCAAAAAAGTTGGCTATGGTTATGCACCTATTGTTATGTATGATGTGCTTGTTTGGTTGCTTATTTTATTGTTTTAATGATTTGTCGATATGCATGACTAAACAAACTAATAATCAACAACAAGCGTCAAATTGGTTCTTAACAAAATCATTAAAATGGTTAATAAAGGTTTTATTAAAAATTAATGATTTTATAATAAAATGGGTTTTATTAAAAAGAACCTTGAAAATTATTTTTCACTGAAGTACCATTGATTTGAATGCATGCAAATGTATGGTACATAATATTTTCTAAACTAGATTTTTGAAATATTAAAAACCCTTTTATAAAACAAGTCAAACACCATCCTTTTATACAACACTCGAAACACTTGGGAACTCTTATTGTGGGATAAAGGTCACCTAACTACATTTGAGGGAACTTGTATGTTCGAGGTGGGTTTACCATGTTTGTGGGATAAAGGTCACCTAACCACTTATGTGTATAAACTCACACGTGTGTGTAAGTTGGACGACTTGATTTGGAAACCATGAACTTAGGGTCACCGAAGCATGGGGAACAAAGGATGTTGATGGGATTAAACATGCCAACTAAACATAAAGATGTTTAACCGATCCCATATGGCTAGAAATTGCAAAGCGTTGCAATTGTCAAACTTTGACTACCTTGTTAATTTAAATAGAGGGATAAAGGTCACCTAACCAATATTTAAATATAACGTTGGATTCTAGATTTTAATTATTAATTGTCATTAAGACACAAAAGGGTACTAATGATTAAAATATAATAATATCAACAATACTAAAATTGAACTTGTTAAATTTTGTAGATGGCCGTTAATAATGCAAACCCGATTAACCAAACCGTCCGAAACCTATCACTAAGAACCATCCTTGAAAAGGATCATCTCAACCATAACAACTTCATGGATTGGTTTCGAAACTTGAGAATCGTTCTCAAGCAAGAGAAGATATCCTATGTGTTGGACGATCCTATTCCCGATGAACCTAACGTGGAAGATGTGGAAGCCTACAATGATTGGGTTAAGTATACCGAGGACTCCATGCAAGCCTCATGCCTCATGTTGGGAACTATGATTCCTGAAATTCAAAAGGATTCACGGGGCATACGACATGATTACCCAGTTAAAGGAAATGTTCCTACAACAAGCAAGGGTAGAACACTTCGAAACTGTTCGGGCGCTTCATGCATGTCGAATGGAGGAAACCCAATCGGTATCATCTTATGTTCGTAAGATGAAAAGCCACATTGATCGCCTCGAAAGGCTAAATTGTCCCGTCTCTAAAGAGTTGGCTACGGATTTGATCCTTAACTCTTTAACAAAGAAATTTGAAAGCTTTGTAATGAATTACAACATGAATGGATGGGACAAGAGCATTGGTGAAATTCATGCAATGCTCAAGACGGCCGAAGCAGGAATGGGCAAAAAGGCTTTACCCGTCCTAGCGATCAATGAAGGAGGCAACAAGAAGAGGCCCCACCCCGACTCTAAAGCAAACTATGCTAAAAGAAAGGGACACGTCAAGGGAAAGGGAAAGGGAAAAGCTAAAGCAGAACCCGCCAAACCAAAAGAGAAGAAGCAAAAGGTTGCTACGAATGACCCATGTTTTGGATGTGGTGAGATAGGACACTGGAGAAGAAATTGTCCAACCTATCTCAATGAGTTGAAAAACAAGAGGGATGCAGGGCAAACCTTAGGTACTATCTTTATGATACATGTTGAGCTTAATGTTATTTCTTCTAACACATGGGTACTAGATACCAGATGTGGAACTCATATTTGCAATTTGTTGCAGGGGTTCAAAAGAAATAAACATTATAAGAAGGGAGACGCTAGTCTCTTCATGGGCAACGGAGCAAAGGTTGATGTCGAAGCTCAAGGAGACTACGTTTTAGAGCTTCCAAGTGGTTTGGAAGTTATTTTGAAGAATGTTTTATATGCTCCTAGTTTGACTAGGAACATAATTTCTGTTTCCCTTTTGAGACAATGTGGTTTTAAATTCGAATTTGTTAACCAATACATTTATGTTTCTATACATGATGTGTTTTACTTTAAGGCTATGCCTTTAAATGGTATTTATGAATTAGATCAAGACAACACATCATATGATAGCTCAATGTACCAAGTAACCAACAAGAAACTCAAAATGGATTTGAGTAATTCCTATATTTGGCATTGTCTCCTTGAACATATAAGCAAGAATCGCATGCATACACTTCAAAAAATGGTCTTTTGAATACAAATGAAGATAATTCATTTGATGTATGCGAATCTTGTTTACAAGGCAAAATGACCAAGACACCCTTTAATGGAACTTTTGAAAGGGCTAAAGACTTACTGGGTATCATACATTCAGATGTATGTGGTCCTTTTAAGCCGATAACTAGGAATGGTGAAAGATACTTCATTACCTTTACCGACGACTATAGTCGTTATGGTTAAGTGTACTTACTAAGACACAAGGATGAAGCATTTGAAATGTTCAAAGACTTCAAAAGTGAAGTAGAAAATCAACTCAAGAAAACAATCAAAGTCCTTCGCACCGATAGAGGAGGAGAATACCTTAGTGGTGCTATTCAAGATCATCTTAGGAGTTGTGGGATTATCTCACAACTTACTCCACCTGGAACACCACAACACAATGAGCCACTAATTACATTGAACCCACATGTTTCAAAATAAAGTTCTCAAATTAATAATAAAATCTCATCACAAGTTTATACAAAACCATTATATTCAGCGGAAGCAAGTATTAAACCATAACTAAATTGTCCAAAAACCAATGTGTAATAGTAAACAATTAATCACATGAGTCTCTTCAGTCGACCCATGACCACTCCTGCTCCTCCAGACAACAAGTTTCCAAATCCACAATACCTAACGACCTGCGAGCATGCAACAAATGTATCAGACAAAGCTAGCGAGTTCACAGTTTAAGAAAACGTTTTGTTACCAGTTGTATGTAAACCAGTTCACTGACAAATGCAAGTAATATTGTTAATATCTCAATTCCGAACAAGACGGCTCCTGAAATACATGACTGCCCTTCCCACGTACTCCTATCTAGTACTGGGCCCCGACTGGGTCATTAGTTCACATCCGTCCTATCTAGGAGTGGTGTGAGGGTGCCAAACCTAAGTAGCGCTACCAACTAATACCCGTTACCCTCCAGGTAACATAATAAGGGACTTACAAAAATGATAGGTGAGAATATTAACCAATATACCCGTTATTACCCAGACCACTGACTGTCCCCAACCACTGGGACGCATGCTCGAATGTAGTGAACTCACCTTAGATTGCTTGGTAGAATTAGTTACTTATTCACACACAATCAGTCAATGCCTATGATATTCACGTGCACGGAATCAGTTTACGTTCATGTTGTTCATGTATGTTCATAGCGTATAATCGTAGCAAGGATTATCGCATAACAGATAACGATCATTCATAACACACATAACAGATAAGTTCACTAGTCGTGTACATGCTTCACGATAATACTTAACAGTTAAGTGGGCTACTCATCATAAGCAAGTCATTTTTCCTCAACCATAGTTAACATTGTTAACAGGCAGATAATCATTCCATAACAAAAATTGACTTCACTATTAAATGCACTAGAAGTATGAAATCTATGGCCGACCAGGATTAGTGTGTTTAGAAATTCTCCACATGCATTCTTACAGTTCTAATTCGGCATTAATAACATGTACATGTGTTAATCTAATTAGTGCTTTATCTAAATGGCTACTTGAGTTGACTTTTGGTACTTACATGGACCGCCAAAACCATCGAATGATTGCATGATCTATCAACATCAGCCATGATGACAACCAACAAACAATAACACGTGAGTTTCAAATCTAGCATTAATGACATGCACCCATATCATTTCCTTAAGCCTATGCACACCTTCACACACATATTGCACATGCAATTGTCAGCATACTCAACATATAGTTTCATTATATATATCATATATATATCCTACTGTTCCATTATATCTCATTCATGTGATAAACCACCATTGTTTAATAAGTTTCCAGCTCCACAAGCCATGGCCACGACAAAACACAAAGGGTTTCGTCAACATGATAGACGAAAAAACATCATGAGCCTTCGCCATAACAAGGTTGACGAAACATTAAAGTTTCGTCGACAGCTGCTTAGTTTCGTCGGGTTTAGTTCCGTTGCACCAGTCAACAGTTACAGGTTTTAAGGTCGTCACCACAGATCAATCTAATCCCTTCAATAACCATTATATGCAATAATATTCATCAACATTAACAATTATTCACACCGACCCTCAGTCTACCATATCCTATTCAGAATAACAATGCAGTGATTTCAATCGTTTGAGGAATAATAAAACAACGAGGGTACACCTCAAACCAGAAAGTTTACACCTTGATTTCATGCACATATTGACATCAATCACACAATTTAATGGTAACAAAACATACATCTAACTGATAATCATAATAACATCACATGGCTCATTCATAAACATGTGAATGAAACAGAGATAGAATACTAACCCTTCGAACGATCAAGACGAATCTCCGATAGTTAATCACGCAAGGAGGAGGGTTTCGCTAAGGGGTGTTGCCGTCGGATCTTAATTAGAGAAAGGAGGAACTAGGGTTTGCATATGTTTGTGGTACATATTACGTAAACTTCCTGTGTGTGCACAAATACTAATGGCCGGCCCCCAATACTAAGATCCACCTGGGCCCTACCAGGCCCAACATAAGCCCAGTGTAACTGGGGGTATATACATGCTCGGTTTGGGCTTAGGGCTTGTGTAGTTCGAACATGTGTGTGTATGGACCGAAGGGATTTAGAAACAATATCTTATAACTAAGAAGAGTATGTGGCCCAACCATAAGCACGACCCAATTATACGCTGTGT
Source organism: Helianthus tuberosus (assembly GCA_030545235.1). Classification (NCBI taxonomy): domain Eukaryota; kingdom Viridiplantae; phylum Streptophyta; class Magnoliopsida; order Asterales; family Asteraceae; genus Helianthus; species Helianthus tuberosus. Next base: position 5,543 of record JARYGA010025053.1, read on the forward strand.
GTGTGCGGACCAAACGCTCGCGGCCCAATGCAACAGTCATACACTTAGAATCTATCTACACACTCAATCATACGCGATTCCGTTTACGAAACAAGTTTAGCACGATCACAACTATAAGCGGAGAATGCTGAAAGTCAAAATTAAGAGACCAACCTTGGAAGTTCGATCACAACTATTAGCATGATGTGTTTTACTTTAAGGCTATGCCTTTAAATGGTATTTATGAATTAGATCAAGACAACACATCATATGATAGCTCAATGTACCAAGTAACCAACAAGAAACTCAAAATGGATTTGAGTAATTCCTATATTTGGCATTGTCTCCTTGGACATATAAGCAAGAATCGCATGCATACACTTCAAAAAAATGGTCTTTTGAATACAAATGAAGATAATTCATTTGATGTATGCGAATCTTGTTTACAAGGCAAAATGACCAAGACACCCTTTAATGGAACTTTTGAAAGGGCTAAAGACTTACTGGGTATCATACATTCAGATGTATGTGGTCCTTTTAAGCCGATAACTAGGAATGGTGAAAGATACTTCATTACCTTTACCGACGACTATAGTCGTTATGGTTATGTGTACTTACTAAGACACAAGGATGAAGCATTTGAAATGTTCAAAGACTTCAAAAGTGAAGTAGAAAAACAACTCAAGAAAACAATCAAAGTCCTTCGCACCGATAGAGGAGGAGAATACCTTAGTGGTGCTTTTCAAGATCATCTTAGGAGTTGTGGGATTATCTCACAACTTACCCCACCTGGAACACCACAACACAATTGTCACACCCCCAAAAATACCACCTAGGGAGTGTCCCTGATAAGCATGTGACGTACGGACAATGAGCCACTAATTACACTGAACCCACATGTTTCAAAATAAAGTTCTCAAATTAATAAAAAAATCTCATCACAAGTTTATACAAAACCATTATATTCAGCGGAAGCAAGTATTAAACCATAACTAAATTGTCCAAAAACCAATGTGTAATAGTAAACAATTAATCACATGAGTCTCTTCAGTCGACCCATGACCACTCCTGCTCCTCCAGACAACAAGTTTCCAAATCCACAATACCTAACGACCTGCGAGCATGTAACAAATGTATCAGACAAAGCTGGCGAGTTCACGGTTTAAGAAAACGTTTTGTTACCAGTTGTATGTAAACCAGTTCACTGACAAATGCAAGTAATATTGTTAATATCTCAATTCTGAACAAGACGGCTCCTGAAATACATGACTGCCCTTCCCATGTACTCCTGTCTAGTACTGGGCCCCGACTGGGTCATTAGTTCACATCTGTCCTATCTAGGAGCGGTGTGAGGGTGCCAAACCTAAGTAGCGCTACCAACTAATACCCGTTACCCTCCAGGTAACATAATAAGGGACTTACAAAAATGATAGGTGAGAATATTAACCAATATACCCGTTATTACCCGGACCACTGACTGTCCCCAACCACTGGGACGCATGCTCGAATGTAGTGAACTCACCTTAGATTGCTCGGTAGAATTAGTTACTTGTTCACACACAATCAGTCAATGCCTATGATATTCACGTGCACGGAATCAGTTTACGTTCATGTTGTTCACGTATGTTCATAGCGTATAATCGTAGCAAGGATTATCGCATAACAGATAACGATCATTCATAACACACATAACAGATAAATTCACTAGTCGTGTACATGCTTCACGATAATACTTAACAGTTAAGTGGGCTACTCATCATAAGCAAGTCATTTTTCCTCAACCATAGTTAACATTGTTAACAGGCAGATAATCATTCCATAACAAAAATTGACTTCACTATTAAATGCGCTAGAAGTATGAAATCTATGGCCGACCAGGATTAGTGTGTTTAGAAATTCTCCACATGCATTCTTACAGTTCTAATTCGGCATTAATAACATGTACATGTGTTAATCTAATTAGTGCTTTATCTAAATGGCTACTTGAGTTGACTTTTGGTACTTACATGGACCGCCAAAACCATCGAATGATTGCATGATCTATCAACATCAGCCATGATGACAACCAACAAACAATAACACGTGAGTTTCAAATCTAGCATTAATGACATGCACCCATATCATTTCCTTAAGCCTATGCACACCTTCACAAACATATTGCACATGCAATTGTCAGCATACTCAACATATAGTTTCATTATATATATATCATATATATATCCTACTGTTCCATTATATCTCATTCATGTGATAAACCACCATTGTTTAATAAGTTTCCAGCTCCACAAGCCATGGCCACGACAAAACACAAAGGGTTTCGTCAACATGATAGACGACAAAACATCATGAGCCTTCGCCATAACAAGGTTGACGAAACATTAAAGTTTCGTCGACAGCTGCTTAGTTTCGTCGGGTTTAGTTCCGTTGCACCAGTCAACAGTTACAGGTTTTAAGGTCGTCACCACAGATCAATCTAATCCCTTCAATAACCATTATATGCAATAATATTCATCAACATTAACAATTATTCACACCGACCCTCAGTCTACCATATCCTATTCAGAATAACAATGCAGTGATTTCAATCGTTTGAGGATAATAAAACAACGAGGGTACACCTCAAACCAGAAAGTTTACACCTTGATTTCATGCACATATTGACATCAATCACACAATTTAATGGTAACAAAACATACATCTAACTGATAATCATAGTAACATCACATGGCTCATTCATAAACATGTGAGTGAAACGGAGATAGAATACTAACCCTTCGAACGATCAAGACGAATCTCCGATAGTTAATCACGCAAAGTGGAGGGTTTCGCTAAGGGGTGTTGCCGTCGGATCTTAATTAGAGAAAGGAGGAACTAGGGTTTGCATATGTTTGTGGTACATATTACGTAAACTTCCTGTGTGTGCACAAATACTAATGGCCGGCCCCCAATACTAAGATCCACCTGGGCCCTACCAGGCCCAACATAAGCCCAGTGTAACTGGGCATATATACATGCTCGGTTTGGGCTTAGGGCTTGTGTAGTTCGAACATGTGTGTGTATGGACCGAAGGGATTTAGAAACAATATCTTATAACCAAGAAGAGTATGTGGCCCAACCATAAGCACGACCCAATTATACGCTGTGTGTGTGCGGACCAAATGCTCGCGGCCCAACGCAACAGTCATACACTTAGAATCTATCTACACACTCAATCATACGTGATTCCGTTTACGAAAAAAGTTTAGCACGATCACAACTATAAGCGGAGAATGCTGAAAGTCAAAATTAAGAGACCAACCTTGGAAGTTCGAGTTGTCACATCATCCCCAACTTGAAAGAAATTTCGTCCCGAAATTTGACAAGCAAAACAGAATAGTGAAGCGATAGAAGTTCTAATTAAACTATGTGTAATACTACACAAATAGTCAAGCATTACACACGATCACTAATCATCCAGACAACTACACAGACACCACGAAAACCAAATTGTAAAAACAGGATTGCGAAGTCAGTTGGGTGTCACATCATCCCCAACTTGAAAGAAAATTTTGTCCCGAAATTCGTCAATGATATCAGAAGTTCATACAACCGTTTCGATAACTACGGATGCTAGAGCTTACTCTGACCATTGCGTTTCCACGTGAATTCCGGTCCACGTCTTGAGTTCTAAGAAAATTTCGTAACTGGAATCCAACTGTGTTAACGATCCCTACCTCCTCATCTATGTCTTTGATTGGCTCCTTGACAACTGCAGCTTATCTAGTAAAGTCATCACAAATGTTTCATCCAACACTGCTTTAGATCCGAGACGTAATTGACATTGTGCACGTTACCCAACCTGTCGGGTAGCTCGAGTTTGTAGGCCACACGACCGATTCTTAGCAGGATTCTGAATGACCCAACGTATCGTAAGTTAAGCTTGTCACGTTTTCCATAGTGTATCGCACCCTCCCAGGGTGAGACTTTCGATTATGATGCGTTCGCCTACAGCGAACTCCCAGTGTTCCCTAAGCTTATCAGCTTTCCTGATGGTCACGCGTTGCCACCAAACGATTTCATATCTAAACAATCTCTCCAAGTGGTTCGAGTAGCTTTATGACATGTTTTGCCGCAAGTACTACCCACGCGCATGGGGGGAGGGGGTGCAAAAATGAGTTTCTGAGCTGGAATTTGGTTGAACTCATGCGTGCCTCAAACAGAGCTGTATGCATACCACAGCGGTAACGGCGGTATGCCCAAGGATAAGGGTTCTTCCAAATGTTTACCAAATTCAATCACGCACATGCTCGCAGCATGCCTTCGTGTGTCAAGATGGCTCGTTGCTCCGTCCTATTATCCTACAGCAATAAGTAATGCTCATGTCCAGACGTGGGCCAAAGGTGTTGTGTATTGCCGGTCATCCATCATGTATAGCTCAAACTCAAAAGGTAATAGAGGCTGGCACCTCGTGCCTAAAAGCCGCCTCTCTTAGAGGAACATTCACAGCTGTGAAGACCTGTCAGTTTCCTGGATTGCAAGAAAATGTGCTGGTAACGTGAGTCCATCAACGATCATTCAGATAATAATGTTTATGTTTCGAGTTGTAAGTAGACAAGTGATAAAACCCATGGCAGTATGTTCTCATTTCCATAAATGTGTTTCTGGTTGATAATATCCCACCTTGACTTTCCCACAAGTCAACATTGTTCTCTTGCGTTGCTATGCGGGCCTTCAGGCCCGGTTAGCCGTACATGGTCTTCGGGTTTTAATACATCCTATCAAAACTCAGATGAACAGGATATCGAGGCCCGTGTGCTTCGCCTGCACCAGTTCCCTAAGGTTGATGTATAGTGAGGTCCAAATTTCGTTCCATGAAGTAGCAAATATCGTTCGTCCTGCCAAAGATTGCTTCCCCATGCCCCGTATGGGTCAATCTTGAGAACTCTCTTCCTTTAGTTCTTCAACTTGAATAAGGCGAGTCTGATCAGGTATGTTAAAGTCGATAGCGAGCTGCAAAGCTCGTGCACGTCCAGGTTGCACGGTCGTTCGTATTCATTCAAAAGTTCCACCCAGCGTTGCCATCACATGTTTAGCTCTCCTGAAACAAGGGTATACGGGAGGCCCTTGTGATCGGTCTAAGTGGTGTATTCGGTACCGTCCAAGTAATGCCTCCAATTTAAATCCAAAGACTACGGCTTCCTCCGCAGGTCGTGACTCGTGTAGTTCTTCCTGTAAGTCCATTACGTAAGTCATCACTTTCTCGTGTTGCGTCGCTGTGCAAACATTGTAGAGTTGGGATTCGAAAGCTGAAAAGACGTCCTTCTGTTTTGTCTTTCACGAACACATCACCCTACTGTGCTAAAGAGATTTAAGCTGCGCGATCTTCGAAAATCCTGTGGTGAATCTGCGATAGAGTCTAGTGTGACCAAGAAATTGCTGCATCCTCGAAGGGATCCTTGGTGCCGAACAATATCTATCGAAATGGTTCTTTAACGAGATCCACGTGTATTTCCCACTTCGTTGATCATACGACCAAAAAGGTATCCCTCGAATCCAGAAGTTACCTTTAACAATACTTCGCGCGGAGTGGTTCCTCCCTCAGGAGCTCTAAAATAAGATACAACTATCGCCCATGATGTTCCTTCCTGCTGGTGGGTTGATTAACTCCATGGTCAGGGTGTACAAAGTTGCAATGGCCGTATTGCGTTCGATATGCCGTTTCAGGAACATTCTCCTCTTGGTCTTCCGTCAATACATGGTCGAGGCAAACAGTTCTCTACTGTCACCTTATTGAGTTCTTGAAAATCAGTGCACATACGAAAAGGCTTATTTTCACGGATATAACCGGGGCTCCCCTAAGCGAAAATCTAGGTCCGACAAAACTCTTGTCCAACAGTTCCTGCAGTTGTTTAGACAGCTCTTGCAACCCTCCTGGTGCAAGACGGTAAGAGTGCGTGTAGTCAGGGCTGCCTCTGGCGTGAGATCAGACTGAGATTTCGCCTAACAGTTGTGGAAGTAAGCCCGAAAGTGCCTTGGGTAGCACACCGAAAGGAATCATAAATGGTTGGTGGATCCTCGATCCTCTGTTTCCTTAGCCCTAACATTAGTAACGGTTGCCAGTATAGCGGAGTAGTCCCTCCGTGGACACTTCTGGCCTTCATAGCTGAAATGGCGCTAACCTTTGCACCACTCTGACGCTTTAGAACAAATAACGATTCTCCACACAAAATTCTCTCCTCACTGGTGTATCTGCGCGATCTCTGGATAAACAATCCACACTAACTATTGCATTGTAACCATCAGGGGTAGTAGAAGGAAGGTCGATGTTGAACACCTGTCCCCCAAGGTCGAGTTTGCATCCCAGCGAACATATAAGCCTTCAATTGACTTGCATCAGCCGGCTCCACAACAGGTTCGATTTCAAGAAGCATCAGGGTTAAACAGAACAGAGACGAAGCAAATAGCTACCCATCTAAGCTATCGTGTTGCTATTACGCCTGGTATAGCCTATGCCAATACTAAATGTCCTTCCATGAGCTTCATTTCCAGTGTTGCTTTCGTCACGGGAATTTCCAGTACTGCCGTCGTTCCCTTGGTTGTCGTCACCTTGACTTAACACAGTCAATCCTTGTCGAGGTCACCTTCGTTTCCATACTGTAAGCTACGATCACGAGTACCTTGATGTTGCCGCGACTGTTGCCTCTAATATTGTTGCCAGAAACGGTGTCCTGCGTCCTTTCACCAACAAGGTCCATCTTTTCACATTCCGTGCCACGCCCTAAGTCACTACTCATGGTGCGGGTGGTTACACAGTCCGCTCTACAGTCAATCGTCATCAATTTTTGTCCCGATTGGTTCATAATAGTCGACTCCCATGAGTCGCTGGCTGGGGTTAAGGATTCGATTGGAGTCATATCGTTGTTGTCCGTTGCCGGTAACTCGGGTCGTTCAAATGCTGAATCGGTAAGGTACTACGTTTACCCTCTTGTCCATCGTTCTTGCAAGTTGACTGAGTAATACACGGTATGTCGCGAGAGTGTTGCAGAAGTGATCGCACTTCGGGATCTAAGGCGTCAACACGCTAAGTTCCAGCAAACAACGATAAGTGAGGAAAGTATAGTCCAATCATTTGACATTGAGCCATCCAACTCAGGGACGTTCGTACTAGCACCTAACATTCTACACGGTTCGCTAGGCGTTCAGATGTGTGATCAGGTGATACTTGATAGCATCGAGAATCGTAAGGATTCAGAAAGGGGTGAAAAGATCATGTTCGAGTAGGAGACAATCACTGCTATGACTCCTATAGACTGCTGAGTTCTAACATAACATCAATTAACAGAGCGGAACCCCTCTCACACTTGTTAAGCCTCACTGGGACTCACATGCACCCCACATTATTATTATGTGTGCACCCATAATAATAAGGCAATTTGCATGCTTATCTCAGTGCCTCTTAACTCGCGCTAAAAGGTTCCCTGAATTCGAGCAACAAGACAGATGACGCCACAACATAGATCATGAAAGTTCAAGAAGAGACACACTCGTAAAATACGTAACATGGGTTGGTAATATAGAAGTTCATACTGCAGTGCTAAGTGTGCATTCACGTGTGATGTTATTCATATACTATGCAATAGTAAACGAGAAACGAACCTTGCAGTATGGAGCTGAGTGTCATGGTCGATTTCGGATCTGTTCGGTTATAGTCTGGTTTTATAAAATCGTTTTAAAACCAAGTTCACTATAACCAGTGGCTCTGATACCAAACTGTCACACCCCCAAAAATACCACCTAGGGAGTGTCCCTGATAGGCATGTGACGTACGGACAATGAGCCACTAATTACATTGAACCCACATGTTTCAAAATAAAGTTCTCAAATTAATAATAAAATCTCATCACAAGTTTATACAAAACCATTATATTCAGCGGAAGCAAGTATTAAACCATAACTAAATTGTCCAAAAACCAATGTGTAATAGTAAACAATTAATCACATGAGTCTCTTCAGTCGACCCATGACCACTCCTGCTCCTCCAGACAACAAGTTTCCAAATCCACAATACCTAACGACCTGCGAGCATGCAACAAATGTATCAGACAAAGCTGGCGAGTTCACAGTTTAAGAAAACGTTTTGTTACCAGTTGTATGTAAACCAGTTCACTGACAAATGCAAGTAATATTGTTAATATCTCAATTCCGAACAAGACGGCTCCTGAAATACATGACTGCCCTTCCCACGTACTCCTATCTAGTACTGGGCCCCGACTGGGTCATTAGTTCACATCCGTCCTATCTAGGAGCGGTGTGAGGGTGCCAAACCTAAGTAGCGCTACCAACTAATACCCGTTACCCTCCAGGTAACATAATAAGGGACTTACAAAAATGATAGGTGAGAATATTAACCAATATACCCGTTATTACCCAGACCACTGACTGTCCCCAACCACTGGGACGCATGCTCGAATGTAGTGAACTCACCTTAGATTGCTCGGTAGAATTAGTTACTTATTCACACACAATCAGTCAATGCCTATGATATTCACGTGCACGGAATCAGTTTACGTTCATGTTGTTCATGTATGTTCATAGCATATAATCGTAGCAAGGATTATCGCATAACAGATAACGATCATTCATAACACACATAACAGATAAGTTCACTAGTCGTGTACATGCTTCACGATAATACTTAACAGTTAAGTGGGCTACTCATCATAAGCAAGTCATTTTTCCTCAACCATAGTTAACATTGTTAACAGGCAGATAATCATTCCATAACAAAAATTGACTTCACTATTAAATGCACTAGAAGTATGAAATCTATGGCCGACCAGGATTAGTGTGTTTAGAAATTCTCCACATGCATTCTTACAGTTCTAATTCGGCATTAATAACATGTACATGTGTTAATCTAATTAGTGCTTTATCTAAATGGCTACTTGAGTTGACTTTTGGTACTTACATGGACCGCCAAAACCATCGAATGATTGCATGATCTATCAACATCAGCCATGATGACAACCAACAAACAATAACACGTGAGTTTCAAATCTAGCATTAATGACATGCACCCATATCATTTCCTTAAGCCTATGCACACCTTCACACACATATTGCACATGCAATTGTCAGCATACTCAACATATAGTTTCATTATATATATCATATATATATCCTACTGTTCCATTATATCTCATTCATGTGATAAACCACCATTGTTTAATAAGTTTCCAGCTCCACAAGCCATGGCCACGACAAAACACAAAGGGTTTCGTCAACATGATAGACGACAAAACATCATGAGCCTTCGCCATAACAAGGTTGACGAAACATTAAAGTTTCGTCGACAGCTGCTTAGTTTCGTCGGGTTTAGTTCCGTTGCACCAGTCAACAGTTACAGGTTTTAAGGTCGTCACCACAGATCAATCTAATCCCTTCAATAACCATTATATGCAATAATATTCATCAACATTAACAATTATTCACACCGACCCTCAGTCTACCATATCCTATTCAGAATAACAATGCAGTGATTTCAATCGTTTGAGGAATAATAAAACAACGAGGGTACACCTCAAACCAGAAAGTTTACACCTTGATTTCATGCACATATTGACATCAATCACACAATTTAATGGTAACAAAACATACATCTAACTGATAATCATAATAACATCACATGGCTCATTCATAAACATGTGAATGAAACGGAGATAGAATACTAACCCTTCGAACGATCAAGACGAATCTCCGATAGTTAATCACGCAAGGAGGAGGGTTTCGCTAAGGGGTGTTGCCGTCGGATCTTAATTAGAGAAAGGAGGAACTAGGGTTTGCATATGTTTGTGGTACATATTACGTAAACTTCCTGTGTGTGCACAAATACTAATGGCCGGCCCCCAATACTAAGATCCACCTGGTTCGCGACCGTTACGTAAACTTCCTTGCTATTAACCTTGTTCGCGACCGTTACGCGATTTTGGTCCTTGATGAGTATGCTCTTCCTGTCATACCTCGTACCGTTCCATCATCATATCCATAATTCGTTCAACTCCCGTCATCTTCAGACGCGAGTGTCCTTCAATTAAAACATTTACAAGAGTTGGTAATGTCAACTTCAATAATCGCCCGTATTATAATACAAGGCTTTTTCTACTATACGCGTCAACGCGCGTATTTCCGTCAACCATATCAATCATTTAAACTGGGGTAACATATACCACACGATAGCTCTATATGTTGTTTACAACACTTTAGCATACTAACTATCAACGTACTTGTACTTACCGGATTTGCGATCAAGCCTCGAACCGAACACTATTCTTTGTCAAGAGCATAAGGTTTAAGTCCAAGCATGGTTCCTCCCCACCATACTCGGATCTCTTAAACCAAGGCTCTGATACCAACTTGTAACATCCTAGTTTCTATTTAACGGTTTTACATGTAAATACCAACGATTAGATGTGTAGTTAAGACTACACATGCTATAAAAATACGGGTTTATTAAAACTTTTACAAATCATAGGTTATTCTATAAAACGTGATCGAATTCGTTGTTTAAAATCTACAACGTTGCTATGTGCGGAAGCGTGTATCTTTATCGTATTCGGTTCTTCGCTGAGCTTGATCGTCTTCCGGCATCCCAGAAAGTACCTACATTTCATAAACATGAAATGCTTTAGTCATACGGTATTTAAAACGCATCTAAACGAGTCCGGAAAACAAAACTGATCAAAATATACATTTTTGTACAGGGTCCACCGTAAATTACGGTGGACACCGTAATTTACGGTAGTCCTTGTTTTGATTTGTTTCCACCGTAAATCAGGAGTGTTTCACCGTAAATCATTTCAGGTCCACCGTAAATTACGGTGGCACCGTAATTTACGGTGGCACCGTAATTTACGGTGGCACCTGCATCCCACCTTTCCATTTTGCCGTAATTTGACACGAAATCTTTCGTATCTTTCAAACCGCTTATCCGTTTGACCTACCGTTTCTTCCTGCATGTTTGTAATTTGATTCTCCATCATATGGAGTTAAAATCCGACATCCGGCTTGATAAAATTCAAGACTTTTAAGTCTTCGGCTTATTACTCTTTTACCAAATTTTGACCCGGTTATGCATTTTATCAAACAAACGTATTTATTTGATTCCTATATTTCATACACCTCATCAAATAATTGTGATATACCATATTAGGTTCTAATTATAGGTTTATTACACAAATTAAACCCGTCTTCACTAGTATGCTTATTTTGACCCGTTAAGGATATTTTAAGCACTTTTAAGCTAAATTTCGTTTTCAATCTAATCTAGCGTTGTAATCTATATCTCTTATCTAGTACTCTTCCATCACAACTAAATGTGTATTGGATTTAAAGTAGATATCTATGTGTTCCGAATTTATACCTCTTGAAATATCATTTTACGGCAAAGACTCATATGGAGTCTTTTGGCCCAAGAATTTCATCTTTCACTATACGTACTCATTCTAAACTTTTGTTTAATCATAAGACTCCTTTCCAAACAACCTCTAAGAGTTGTTTGTTCAATTTAGCCTACAAGGGCGTTTTGGTCGATTTTGGTCCTTCTTTTACATTGAAGGGCTATCACCAATTATTCGACCAAATTAGCACTTTTACATACATCATAAATAAGCGTACCTGGCTCGGATCAACAAATAGACCCGATTTTAATACCTTGCTTTATATTCGCTAATTAAGAACGATGCGAATATCCATTGGATATCTATTCCTGTAAGCATATGACTCGACAAAAGAATCATTAGTCTATATAGTCAAAAGGTGTTGTCTACACCTTTTGACCCGTTTGGCCGAATTGACCATTTATCTTTGCGAAATGATATTTATTATCATCTCCTCTACATGACTCTTCCCGTTTAACACCATACGATAATTTTAAATATAAACCGTGTATTTCTTTCGACATAATATGACCAAATTATCGATTTACTTCTTTTTAACCATTATTATGGTTTCTATCATCTTTGATTTTCTTGTTCCGTTCGACTACACGACGGAACATCATATTTCAATTGTTTAGATATCTCATTCATAATTTATATGATAAGAAAACATTCCACAATTTAAGACTAGTGTAAGCTATACTTACCTTGCATCCGAATTATGCTTTTCCGCCATTCTTGCTTCGTTTGACCCGCTTCCTTTCCAAGCCTCCACCTAGCTTGTCAAGCGTCAAACTATCATCATAATTCGTAAGACGGTTATATTAGTCATCATTAATTATGACTATTCCATCTTACATATTTTCTATCACAATCACCATTCGATCTTATTAATGGTCGGTTTGACTATTTAAAAGTCAAATCACCAATTAACACATATGATTGCACTATCAAGTTCACAAGACTCAATTAGGCACATTATCAATACTTAGTTCTCATTTAGGCATTTTAACAAACACCTAATGTGCATGATTTTACATATTTACTAACTAGTTCCTAACTAGTTATTTTTACCAAGATTAACATCAAAAATCACCACTATCACTTATGATCAATTACTCAAACTTGCGAATTGTTCAAGTATCTTGTTCCTACTAGCAACTATGATGTTTTTAAACATGTGTACATCATCATCTTTACTACATAATCAAAACCCACTTGACACATGAGTGTATGATCATGGATTCACAACCATGAACATCAATTCAACAAGTACATGACTAGGGTTTACTCCTAGACATCATATTACTTCAAGATTCACTCATGCATGACACAATCAAGCTCAATTTCAGTTTTTCACAATTAACCTAGAACTTGAGATGAATCAAAATACTAGAATTTTGCATACCTTATGATCCCTTCAGTGAGGTGATCATTAATTCGTGTTTAGAACTTGATTTGGGACTGAATTGAACCTCCAATTTCTGAGATTTGTGAAGTTTTTGGGTTTGAAGAACCCTGGTCGCTCTTCTCTTCTCCTGATCGAACCAGACACCAAAATGGTGTGTTTGGTTTTTTTTTTAATTATTTCTAGTTTCACTTTTTACAAGATTAACCCCTCATCTTTTGTATAACTTATAGTTTGGCATGTTTTTAACCTTATTATAAGTTATTTCTAGACTATTAGCTAACTAGGTTAAAATTCCTAGTTAGTAAATTCTTGTTTATTTAATAATCCAAATATTCACCGGGTTACTTTTACCACTAAAGGTAAATTACCCGTCTTTTAATATAAACGTGATTTGATTACCAAACCTGTTTTCGGGGTGTTACAAGTCTACCCCCCTTAAAGAGGTTTCGTCCTCGAAACCTTTTTCTTACATAATTTATTGAGTTTAACTCAATGTATTCGATCCGCGAAATCTTTTACACATTACTTATACTTCTTAACCAAACGTTAGTATTGTCCGAAAAGTACAGTAACATCTTTTTGGTTACTAATTGTCTACATATCTCATACGACATAGTGTAACTTCGAAATAACGTAATCTCGTTATTTCCACTAGTTTAGTTAACTTAGCGATTTCCATCGCTTTTATATATTGTCGAACTCTTGGTGAATCTGTTATCTTGACCCGTTTAAAGGTCTTTAGTGAAATATTTCACTTTTAGCAATAATTTCTTTTGTTTTCAGATTTATTTATTCGGTTCAGTTATACCGAATCCATCGCTTACAAGCAAACCAATTTTTATTGATTTGAATTACTGGCCTTAACCGGTCTTACTAACTAGACTTATTAGTCCCGTTACTTTTCACCGCTCGTTTGGTTATAGTGTGATTTTACTTCACATTACATTTCCTAACCGTGATCGTGTCACATCGTGTTTAGTTTGTATCAACCTTTCATTTTCGAAAATATCACTTTTCGAATATATCGTCTTGCGCCTATCAGTGTCAAGACTTGTATCTTTCATGCTTACTATTTAAATTCCTATCAGAATTTATGTTTGTAAAAACATTATTTCTTACTAAAACCAAAGTTTTAGTTTTAGGATCTTCTCTTTAACTTTTGTCAATCATCCATACTGGGATATTGACAGTCCGTAATTTAATCCTTTACAGTCTTAGTTTTATGCGGGGATTCTTAACTGATTTCCTCGCTTTATTCCATCTAACCCGTAGGTTTTATCACTTAGCCTTACGGGCTATTTTTGATTAGACATTCACCTCTTTAAGGCGAAGTCCTTATAACTTCTTTCTAATCATGACCCGTGGGTCGTTTTAGTCCGTATATCTCTCATTTGTTTATAACCCTAAAGGTTATGTTGATCCCGTAGATCACTCTTTTTACTCGTGTCTTATTAAAATATATATTTGGTGTCAAAGCACTCTTTTTACGTTTGAAATTCATTTGTCTCAAACTTACCGTTATCCGGCTTGCGCTTACTTACGCTGTTGGTGCACTAAATGTCTGCTGATTACGTCATTATCAAGTCTTATGTCTAGGATTGTTTGAATGATCACACAATAGGGTTTAAGTTAGGGTTTTTATGTGTTATACACATGATTTCGCTTGAAAGGATATGAGTTTGCTTGAAGCGAAATCAACACATGAGATTTCGCTTCAGTATCAAGCGAAATCAACACATGAGGTTCGCTTAAGCCTCAAGCGAAATCATATGCTCTATATATAGGTAGGTCATTTGAAGCGAATTAGAAGTTGTCATTGTATGTGAGTCAAGGTGCTGCTGAAATTTTGTCAGAAAATCATTGTAAAGACTCAGAAAGCATTAATAGAAGAAAAATTAAGAAGAACAAAGCTGTTATGACTTTGTATACATTGATTCCGCCTTTGTATTCAGAGATGAACACCTTAACTGACTTTTAGAGGTCGTACAACGGTCCAACATACGCCTTCAAGCATTATACTTTATTCAACCCGTTCAATCTCAAAGTGGTTGAATATAATTATCAGAATTTCTGTTTACGAAATTTTTATGGTCTTTTAGTCATAACTCATAATCCGAGTCTTTTGACTTTAAATTCATGTTCTCGTTTCTCGGTTTACGCATGTGTTTAATTCTTACCCATCAACCGGGAGTTTTACCAAAGTCGTTATTATTGCAATCCTCCCGGTATGCATTAAGACCTTGCTTCATTTTTATATTCTAACTTTGTCTTTAAGTTCGACGTTTTACAAAAATGACCCGTTAAGGGACATATTTGCATTTTCCGGGTTCGAGTGCAAGTACACTCCCTCCCATTGATTGTCTAAATCATTTTTTTTTTCATGTTTGCGTTTTCTGGGTTCGAGTGTAAGCACACTCTCTCCCATTGCTTGTCTAAATCATTTTACTTGCTTGCGTTTTATGGGTTCGAGTGTAAGTACACTCCCTCCCAATACTTGTCTAAATCATTTTACTTGCTTGCGTTTTATGGGTTCGAGTGTAAGTACACTCCCTCCCAATACTTGTCTAAATCATTTTACATGCTTGTGTTTTATGGGTTCGAGTGTAAGTACACTCCTTCCCAATACTTGTCTAAATCATTTTACATGCTTGCGTTTTATGGGTTCGAGTGTAAGTACACTCCTTCCCAATACTTGTCTAAATCCTTTTTACATGCTTGCGTTTTATGGGTTCGAGTGTAAGTACACTCCTTCCCAATACTTGTCTAAATCATTTTACATGCTTCTTTGTCCCTTCGCTCGGGCTCATTATCCTGATGTAATACGCTTCAGTCACTCGGTTGTGCGTTTACATTATTATCAAATATTTTGCTTATCTGATTCATTTGGGTACTTTTTAATTAGTCCCATTTTCTCCGCCCTTACTACATCGGATGTAAATGTGTCCGCTATAAGAAACTCGTGGTATCATATGCCACTACTTACTTGGCCAGAGTAAGCGATTTAACACATGACGTACACGACCTTTTTATAGTTTTCACATCACACCCTATGTAAGTAACGCCTCTATTCAGTTTTCTTGGAAATTATATCCTGGATGTGTATTTCTGTTCAGGCTTTCCAAGTTTCTAATTTACCCATGCAACGATCATTCTCTACGTGTTTGTTGCATATTGCTAATTGTGCGATTATTTAAAATGTGCACCTTGTAATGTTTGCCCCTACGGGCGTTCCTTGCTATTAACCTTGTTCGCGACCGTTATGCGATTTTGGTCCTTGATGAGTATGCTCTTCCTGTCATACCTCGTACCGTTCCATCATCATATCCATAATTCGTTCAACTCCCGTCATCTTCAGACGCGAGTGTCCTTCAATTAAAACATTTACAAGAGTTAGTAATGTCAACTTCAATAATCGCCCGTATTATAATACAAGGCTTTTTCTACTATACGCGTCAACGCGCGTATTTCCGTCAACCATATCAATCATTTAAACTGGGGTAACATATACCACACGATAGCTCTATATGTTGTTTACAACACTTTAGCATACTAACTATCAACGTACTTGTACTTACCGGATTTGCGATCAAGCCTCGAACCGAACACTATTCTTTGTCAAGAGCATAAGGTTTAAGTCCAAGCATGGTTCCTCCCCACCATACTCGGATCTCTTAAACCAAGGCTCTGATACCAACTTGTAACACCCTAGTTTCTATTTAACGGTTTTACATGTAAATACCAACGATTAGATGTGTAGTTAAGACTACACATGCTATAAAAATACGGGTTTATTAAAACTTTTACAAATCATAGGTTATTCTATAAAACGTGATCGAATTCGTTGTTTAAAATCTACAACGTTGCTATGTGCGGAAGCGTGTATCTTTATCGTATTCGGTTCTTCGCTGAGCTTGATCGTCTTCCGGCATCCCAGAAAGTACCTACATTTCATAAACATGAAATGCTTTAGTCATACGGTATTTAAAACGCATCTAAACGAGTCCGAAAAACAAAACTGATCAAAATATACATTTTTGTACAGGGTCCACCGTAAATTACGGTGGACACCGTAATTTACGGTAGTCCTTGTTTTGATTTGTTTCCACCGTAAATCAGGAGTGTTTCACCGTAAATCATTTCAGGTCCACCGTAAATTACAGTGGCACCGTAATTTACGGTGGCACCTGCATCCCACCTTTCCATTTTGCCGTAATTTGACACGAAATCTTTCGTATCTTTCAAACCGCTTATCCGTTTGACCTACCGTTTCTTCCTGCATGTTTGTAATTTGATTCTCCATCATATGGAGTTAAAATCCGACATCCGGCTTGATAAAATTCAAGACTTTTAAGTCTTCGGCTTATTACTCTTTTACCAAATTTTGACCCGGTTATGCATTTTATCAAACAAACGTATTTATTTGATTCCTATATTTCATACACCTCATCAAATAATTGTGATATACCATATTAGGTTCTAATCATAGGTTTATTACACAAATTAAACCCGTCTTCACTAGTATGCTTATTTTGACCCGTTAAGGATATTTTAAGCACTTTTAAGCTAAATTTCGCTTTCAATCTAATCTAGCGTTGTAATCTATATCTCTTATCTAGTACTCTTCCATCACAACTAAATGTGTATTGGAGTTAAAGTAGATATCTATGTGTTCCGAATTTATACCTCTTGAAATATGATTTTACGGCAAAGACTCATATGGAGTCTTTTGGCCCAAGAATTTCATCTTTCACTATACGTACTCATTCTAAACTTTTGTTTAATCATAAGACTCCTTTCCAAACAACCTCTAAGAGTTGTTTGTTCAATTTAGCCTACAAGGGCGTTTTGGTCGATTTTGGTCCTTCTTTTACATTGAAGGGCTATCACCAATTATTCGACCAAATTAGCACTTTTACATACATCATAAATAAGCGTACCTGGCTCGGATCAACAAATAGACCCGATTTTAATACCTTGCTTTATATTCGCTAATTAAGAACGATGCGAATATCCATTGGATATCTATTCCTGTAAGCATATGACTCGACAAAAGAATCATTAGTCTATATAGTCAAAAGGTGTTGTCTACACCTTTTGACCCGTTTGGCCGAATTGACCATTTATCTTTGCGAAATGATATTTATTATCATCTCCTCTACATGACTCTTCCCGTTTAACACCATACGATAATTTTAAATATAAACCGTGTATTTCTTTCGACATAATATGACCAAATTATCGATTTACTTCTTTTTAACCATTATTATGGTTTCTATCATCTTTGATTTTCTTGTTCCGTTCGACTACACGACGGAACATCATATTTCAATTGTTTAGATATCTCATTCATAATTTATATGATAAGAAAACATTCCACAATTTAAGACTAGTGTAAGCTATACTTACCTTGCATCCGAATTATGCTTTTCCGCCATTCTTGCTTCGTTTGACCCGCTTCCTTTCCAAGCCTCCACCTAGCTTGTCAAGCGTCAAACTATCATCATAATTCGTAAGACGGTTATATTAGTCATCATTAATTATGACTATTCCATCTTACATATTTTCTATCACAATCACCATTCGATCTTATTAACGGTCGGTTTGACTATTTAAAAGTCAAATCACCAATTAACACATATGATTGCACTATCAAGTTCACAAGACTCAATTAGGCACATTATCAATACTTAGTTCTCATTTAGGCATTTTAACAAACACCTAATGTGCATGATTTTACATATTTACTAACTAGTTCCTAACTAGTTATTTTTACCAAGATTAACATCAAAAATCACCACTATCACTTATGATCAATTACTCAAACTTGCGAATTGTTCAAGTATCTTGTTCCTACTAGCAACTATGATGTTTTTAAACATGTGTACATCATCATCTTTACTACATAATCAAAACCCACTTGACACATGAGTGTATGATCATGGATTCACAACCATGAACATCAATTCAACAAGTACATGACTAGGGTTTACTCCTAGACATCATATTACTTCAAGATTCACTCATGCATGACACAATCAAGCTCAATTTCAGTTTTTCACAATTAACCTAGAACTTGAGATGAATCAAAATACTAGAATTTTGCATACCTTATGATCCCTTCAGTGAGGTGATCATTAATTCGTGTTTAGAACTTGATTTGGGACTGAATTGAACCTCCAATTTCTGAGATTTGTGAAGTTTTTGGGTTTGAAGAACCCTGGTCGCTCTTCTCTTCTCCTGATCGAACCAGACACCAAAATGGTGTGTTTGGTTTTTTTTTTAATTATTTCTAGTTTCACTTTTTACAAGATTAACCCCTCATCTTTTGTATAACTTATAGTTTGGCATGTTTTTAACCTTATTATAAGTTATTTCTAGACTATTAGCTAACTAGGTTAAAATTCCTAGTTAGTAAATTCTTGTTTATTTAATAATCCAAATATTCACCGGGTTACTTTTACCACTAAAGGTAAATTACCCGTCTTTTAATATAAACGTGATTTGATTACCAAACCTGTTTTCGGGGTGTTACAACAAGTTTGCACTTTCACGCATAAGTTAAACACACCTTAAATATCCTTTACATAGCTTAGAAATAGGCTTTGAGGGGTTCGGTGTGCTAAAATAAACTTTTGGGTCATTCAGGGACTAAAAGTGTCAAAAAGTGCACAAGTTTGCACTTTCGCGCATAACTCACGTTCTGAATACATCCGGACATCCAAAAATTTATGTAAGCATGACTATATTATATTTTAGTGTTCGCCTTAAGAAAAATCCATTCGTCGCGTCATTTGGATCGTTTTTCGCGCTTATGCGCATTCCGTCGTAATTAAGCGAACATCGCGTTCGTACGGCCAAACGAACCGACATCCTAGATATTTTTGAGCATGTTTTGAGTTCCCTATACTTTAACTTCAATTTAGAACCTTAAAATGAGGTTAACGGGGTTCAAACGCATCGAAAAAGGCCTTAAACACGTGCAGGGACCATTTCTGCCAATTTTGAAACATTTCTGAAACATGGGGGCAGTGGCGTAGCGCGAGCCCTAAGGGCCTATGCAGTCGCGCTACGCGAGCACCTTATCTGGACAGAAACATCAGTTTTGCACTTTCGGGACCAGATTCGATGTATAAACAGCTGTTTAATTCACAACCACACATTCTAACATGCTTAGTCAGCTGATAAGGATGGATTTTAGGCACCATAACTTTCCGACACTTGTACGGATACGATTAAGGCACGATATTCGACAAGCGATCTTAACGGTTCGGGTATTCCTATAAATACCCATCCACCCCCATTGCTAAAATCACTAGAATCTTGATCTTAGGAACTCTAAGTTGAAACCATTGTTTCATACCTGAGATTCTTGGATCGAGATTAGCATTCGGGGACCCTTCGTAAGTATTCTTTCGTTCTTTTATTGCTTTTCGAGTCTTTCGAGTCTGAAAGTCAAACTTTGTTTGACTTTCTACATTGACCAGTTATGGTCAATGCGAAGTTCGTTTGAACTTCGCAACGTGAGTGTAATCACGTTGGTTATAGTCCCTTGGGACTATGCCTACTGATTACCACGTTGTCTAGGGTCGTAGGGTAAGCGATCTAATAAATCGCTTATACCTTCGAACCCGACCCAGTTTGGTCGATCATTAGGATCCGACCAAACACATTAGGTGACCATAGTAGGTAGGGAATAACCTTCCGAGGTTATACCCTATGGTCACATCGTTTGAGTAGTTGTATGATAGGTAGTTTATATGCCTTAGGTAAATTACCAGAATACCCTTTTCATGTATAATTGGTAATTAAGCATAGGTAACCTAAACTTTCATCACATAACTGATTATGTAACATGTTTAGGCATATAACACTTGTCATAGGACTAGTTAGGCGGTCCGAACGCGTTTCACGCGAACGACGCGTTAAAGTAGCATAAGCTACCTAAACGGGTCGTAATGGGTCGTAAACAATTATGTTAGGTTTCATTTAGTATGTAGGCTTTGTTAAACCATATGACACGAGTCTCTATACTCGTTTGGTTTACAAACCCTCATTCTATCCGATCTTCCGATTTTAGGTCCGGTTTATTAACATAGTTACCTATATTAGGTGCCGTTTGATATCCACGATCTCTAGCATTGTTTGGTTGTTACTCAAGGACTACTGAGCAATCTCAAGTGAGTACATAGACCCCTCTTTTACTGTTTTCCAAACTGTTTTGGGGTGGAACACATGTGCATACTTGTTACTTTCATGCTTTCCTGTTTTCACATCATATACTTGCTATGTTCATTAGTACATTTATAGTACATGATTTCATGGTGTTCTATGCTTTGTATGATGACTTTGCATACTTAGTACATTGTTTTACATGATTTTTCTACTTTGTATGATGACTTTGCATACTTAGTACATTGTTTTATACTGCATCTCTGTTGCATATGTTCCGGTAACATATGGACACATTGTTTTACAGCTCTACCCTGTATGTTTACTCTAGCATACTAGGTACATTATCTTCATAAAACATGCTTACATTTTGGTATGACATTTGGTTTGTTTAAACTATACTATACATTCATTAACACCGATCATGCCGTTCGTTAGTAGGTAGTGGTACCATAGGACTTGACAAATCCCGTTCCGGACATCCCAGGGAAAGGGGATGAAAGGAATGACCGAATCCGAATACATATTCTCTTGATAACTCACTTTTACATAGTTATCCGTCTGTCTCAAGGCTTGGATGTATGAATTTTCACAATACCGCATAAATGTTCATATTCAGTATAGCATGCATATATCTTACAAAACATAACTTTGATTTAAAACAAGTTTTACTTCAATACTTTGTTTTGCACATTTTTACTTATGGTTTAAGTAGTCTAAATTTTACTTACCATACATATCATTTTGGTTATACATTACTTGACTACTTTTGGACTATAAACATTTGACATGGTTTATACAAGGACCTTTGACTATTGGTTTAAACATAGACTTATTACATTGGTGGTTTGAGTAAGTGATTAAGTAACGATGCGTGTGTAATATGATACAAGCATGGTGGATACGCCGCTGGTACTTCCTATATATAAGTGTTTGTATGGTATTACATATATCATAGCGTTATTTGAATCATTTCAGTTTGATACATATAATATTTTATACAAATAACATACCTTTCACAATACATTGTTTTACAAACAACTTAACTTTTACAAACTCATTTTACATGGTTACTCATTTAACCATGCATTATTTTCTTATTTATACATATCATCTGAACTTATTGTTTTTCAAATGATTTACAAAGACAAAGCAAATTACAAGGTTCATGACTAAACATTTTCTCAAATATAAGTCATGAAACCTATTTTCACAAAAACCTATGTATCTCACAGGCATTTTTATGCTGACGTACCTATTTTCACATGTGTTTTTCAGGAGCTGTTGCATAAGATGATCAAGATACACATAGGCAGACTTGGGCTTTAGTGACAATAAAAGATGCAAGACTAGTTAATTATGTTGTATTTCTTTGTTTGTTAAGACATTGTAACACTTTTAATCAATAAAACGAAACTTTAATTTCCATGGCTCTGAAACATTAATTCTGTTACAACACTCCCCGATGTTTCCGCCACGTTTTGTATGTTCTACGTGGTCGGGGTGTGACAATATGATAGCTCAATGTACCAAGTAACCAACAAGAAACTCAAAATGGATTTGAGTAATTCCTATATTTGGCATTGTCTCCTTGGACATATAAGCAAGAATCGCATGCATACACTTCAAAAAAATGGTCTTTTGAATACAAATGAAGATAATTCATTTGATGTATGCGAATCTTGTTTACAAGGCAAAATGACCAAGACACCCTTTAATGGAACTTTTGAAAGGGCTAAAGACTTACTGGGTATCATACATTCAGATGTATGTGGTCCTTTTAAGCCGATAACTAGGAATGGTGAAAGATACTTCATTACCTTTACCGACGACTATAGTCGTTATGGTTATGTGTACTTACTAAGACACAAGGATGAAGCATTTGAAATGTTCAAAGACTTCAAAAGTGAAGTAGAAAATCAACTCAAGAAAACAATCAAAGTCCTTCGCACCGATAGAGGAGGAGAATACCTTAGTGGTGCTTTTCTAAATCATCTTAGGAGTTGTGGGATTATCTCACAACTTACTCCACCTGGAACACCACAACACAATGGTGTGTCCGAAAGGAGAAATCGAACTCTATTAGATATGGTTCGATCTATGATGGCTAGAAGCACATTACCTCTATCGTTTTGGGGTTACGTTTTGCTCTCCGTAGTTTGCATACTAGATATGGCCCCAACCAAGAAAGTGGAAAAGATACATTTTGAAATATGGCATGGAAACCCTCCATCATTATCATTCTTAAGGGTTTGGGGTTGTGAAGCTTATGTTAAGCAATATGATACAAGCATGGTGGATACGCCGCTGGTACTTCCTATATATAAGTGTTTGTATGGTATTACATATATCATAGCGTTATTTGAATCATTTCAGTTTGATACATATAATATTTTATACAAATAACATACCTTTCACAATACATTGTTTTACAAACAACTTAACTTTTACAAACTCATTTTACATGGTTACTCATTTAACCATGCATTATTTTCTTATTTATACATATCATCTGAACTTATTGTTTTTCAAATGATTTACAAAGACAAAGCAAATTACAAGGTTCATGACTAAACATTTTCTCAAATATAAGTCATGAAACCTATTTTCACAAAAACCTATGTATCTCACAGGCATTTTTATGCTGACGTACCTATTTTCACATGTGTTTTTCAGGAGCTGTTGCATAAGATGATCAAGATACACATAGGCAGACTTGGGCTTTAGTGACAATAAAAGATGCAAGACTAGTTAATTATGTTGTATTTCTTTGTTTGTTAAGACATTGTAACACTTTTAATCAATAAAACGAAACTTTAATTTCCATGGCTCTGATACCATCTTTTCTGTCACACCCAGACCACGTAGAACATACAAAACGTGGCGGAAACATCGGGGAGTGTTGTAACAGAATTAATGTTTCACAACCATGGAAATTAAAGTTTCGTTTTATTGATTAAAAGTGTTACAATGTCTTAACAAACAAAGAAATACAACATAATTAACTAGTCTTGCATCTTTTATTGTCACTAAAGCCCAAGTCTGCCTATGTGTATCTTGATCATCTTATGCAACAGCTCCTGAAAAACACATGTGAAAATAGGTACGTCAGCATAAAAATGCCTGTGAGATACATAGGTTTTTGTGAAAATAGGTTTCATGACTTATATTTGAGAAAATGTTTAGTCATGAACCTTGTAATTTGCTTTGTCTTTGTAAATCATTTGAAAAACAATAAGTTCAGATGATATGTATAAATAAGAAAATAATGCATGGTTAAATGAGTAACCATGTAAAATGAGTTTGTAAAAGTTAAGTTGTTTGTAAAACAATGTATTGTGAAAGGTATGTTATTTGTATAAAATATTATATGTATCAAACTGAAATGATTCAAATAACGCTATGATATATGTAATACCATACAAACACTTATATATAGGAAGTACCAGCGGCGTATCCACCATGCTTGTATCATATTACACACGCATCGTTACTTAATCACTTACTCAAACCACCAATGTAATAAGTCTATGTTTAAACCAATAGTCAAAGGTCCTTGTATAAACCATGTCAAATGTTTATAGTCCAAAAGTAGTCAAGTAATGTATAACCAAAATGATATGTATGGTAAGTAAAATTTAGACTACTTAAACCATAAGTAAAAATGTGCAAAACAAAGTATTGAAGTAAAACTTGTTTTAAATCAAAGTTATGTTTTGTAAGATATATGCATGCTATACTGAATATGAACATTTATGCGGTATTGTGAAAATTCATACATCCAAGCCTTGAGACAGACGGATAACTATGTAAAAGTGAGTTATCAAGAGAATATGTATTCGGATTCGGTCATTCCTTTCATCCCCTTTCCCTGGGATGTCCGGAACGGGATTTGTCAAGTCCTATGGTACCACTACCTACTAACGAACGGCATGATCGGTGTTAATGAATGTATAGTATAGTTTAAACAAACCAAATGTCATACCAAAATGTAAGCATGTTTTATGAAGATAATGTACCTAGTATGCTAGAGTAAACATACAGGGTAGAGCTGTAAAACAATGTGTCCATATGTTACTTTTCTGCCACACCCCGACCACGTAGAACATACAAAACGTGGTCGGGGTGTGACAGAAAAGATGGTATCAGAGCCAATGGTTATAGGGAATTAGGTTATTAGTAATGCTTTGACCTAGTCTATAACCTTCTTAGGACCCTAACGCGAGTTTACTTGCGTTTAGTCATAAAACAATACCGTCACCTATCCTTAGGCGACGACCTCAACAAGAACATAAAATTCAAAACCGCTTTGAAAACTAATCATCTGTTCTAGGATGATTGATTACAAGGTTTTGAACCCTCTATTGTAAGGTTTTGAACCCTCTGTTATATGGTTTTGAACCCCTTTTAAATTTTCAAAATCTCGACAAGGTTTTGGGTTTTAAATAATGTGAACACGTGCAAACTGGAAGGGTGAATGCCTGTATTCTGGGTTTTCTGTCTAGGCAAGCACTTCGTATACATCTCATCAGACGCGAGACCAGTTGTGCTTACCTGGGAATTCTTGGGATGAGTGTTCACTTATAGGCGAGCATGTCTTCGCGATACATTATTTTCGACCCATTTACTTTGATTTGTCACTGTGTGTCGTTTGTTGCTTTGTAGTAACAAACAAATGACCACTATCCTTGCTTTCATCAGATTTGTTTCATCTCATTCTTGTCGTCTAATTCTCTCTCTCGTTTCCTTTCATGTTTCCTCTTTTAGAATGCCTCCTCGACGCGAAAGCCAGATAGAGACTGCCGAATTGGCAGAAATCATTGCGCAGCAAATGGC
Organism: Helianthus tuberosus; assembly: GCA_030545235.1. Lineage (NCBI taxonomy): Eukaryota > Viridiplantae > Streptophyta > Magnoliopsida > Asterales > Asteraceae > Helianthus > Helianthus tuberosus. The sequence goes on from JARYGA010025053.1 coordinate 31,352, forward strand.
TGCTCAATTCCCAAACCTCTTTGCTCAATGGAACCAAGCCAACAACAACAACAATGTTCTATGCAAATACAAGGATTTTAACCAGGCTAAACCACTCAAGTTTAGTGGTTCTGAAGGAGCGACTGGGCTTCTTCAATGGTTCGAGAGCATTGAGAATACTTTCCGCCACGTGCAGTGTCCTGACAATCGCAAGGTCGAGTTTTCTTCGAGTGTGTTTCAGAAGAGGGCTCTCACATGGTGGAACGGGATTATGAGGGATCGTGGTGCAGATGTTGCTCTAGCACAGACATGGGCTGAACTTAGGGCTCTCATGATGAGGGAATTCTGTCCTCGTCATGAGCAGCGAGCTTTGGAGAAGGAATTTGATGAGTTGAAGCAAGATAGTGGTGAGCACAGGGCGTATACTGATAGGTTTGAGGAGTTGAGTCTGTTTTGCCCGACAATGGTTACCCCACTTGACATAGCTATCGAAAGGTACATCGACGGCCTACCTGACTCGGTACAAGACATCCTTACTGGTAGTAACCCTGCCACACTCCGTCAGGCGATCGAGTTATCAGCGACATTGACTGAGTCGCAGATTCGGAAGAATAAATTACACAGGAAGGGTGACAAGGGCGAGAAACAGTCGTCTGACAAGGAGGATAGCAAGAAAGGTCAAAACAAGAATGGGAAGGATTCTAGTTCATCGAAGAGGGCAAGGAAGCGTAAGGTTTCCCAAAACTATGCCATTACTGCACAGGCCCAAGCTGCACCAAATCAGCCTGCGCAACCACTAGCCAAGAAGCCTTATTTTGGCAATGCACCTTTGTGCAACAGGTGTAACGGCCATCATCAACCACACCTCCAGTGTCGTCAGTGCACCAACTGCGGAAGATCCGGTCATCTTGCTGACACCTGCCGCATCCCTGCTAATCCGAATCGCCCAGTTCAGAACCCGGCTCAACAAGTTGCTCAGCCTCTTGCTCAGCAACAGGGTCAAGCTGCACGACCACACTACCCACCTGGTGCCTGTTACAATTGTGGGGATCTGACCCACTACAGAAACCGGTGCCCAAAGCTTGCTAATGCAAATCCGACCCACGGATGAGCATTCAGCTGAACAAAGGGTGTTGCTGTCTTATGCCTTTGTTTCTTTTGTTTTCGTGTATTGTGAAACAATATGTCTCGTTCATAAATAAAAGTTGTTGTTCACAATTCTGATATACAAGTATAATTACATGTGTGTATGACTTTTCCTATGATACCTACATCAAGGAACTATGTTCCTTACAAACTACTCTAGTGATTCTCTCTTTCAAATGATCGCTCATGATTCCTTCAAAAATTTTAAGTACTCGTTTCATTCTAAGATACGAAATACAGAAAATAAAGTGACATTATGAGTAATCATGCTTCTGCACTTCTGTGCCTTTAAAATCCTTGGTTAGATAACTAAGGGGTATTTTCAAATCTCATACCCATTACGTTATGATTTTTCGACATACACAGTACAAGTATTTCAAAACAATCTTCATGATCTCAAAACATTTCATATAGTTTGAAAACAATTTTTCTAGATGCATTGTCTATGTTATTTCAAAAACATTGGCCATGTTATCAAAACCAGCCTTCCTAATTTCAAAATATTTTATATAGTCTGAAGACAATATTAACACAATACATTTTCTTATCAAGTGCATGATTTCGAAAAGCATCATTCATGTCTTTCAAAAACCTTATACATAATTTCAAAATTCATCTCGCATGATTTTAAAACATTTTTTGTAAATATATCTATCTAATACACCTACTTTATGATTTCAAAAGTATTATATATAAGGTTTCAAAAACATTAAACACATTTTTCTTAAAAGAACCCCATGCACAGTTTTCAAAAATATTTTCCTCGTACATTGACTTAACTTTCAAATTTCGCTTCATATGTCGCCTTGGCATATCTGGCATCTCAACTTTGTAAAGCATTTCAACTTCATGTTTTGACATAAGCACGTCCAGTGCAAGGTTTCAAAACATCTTCAACTTCTAAAATCCATATGGGATCTTTTTATCTTCATATTTAGACCCTTGTGGATGATCATTATTCAAATCAGAGTCCTTAATTGGATTCTTTATGTACCTTAATTCGAACATTTCGAGTTCTAGTAATCGAAATCGAATTTTCTTTTTGAATCTTTCTATCTTTATAGTTAGATTCTTGATAATGTTTAAAGTGCCAAATGAAATCCACGAGATGGATTCCTAGTGTGCTTTAAATACATGTGCTCTGTTAGCAGAACAAACTTCTAGTTAAACAATTTTGTGGTTATGTGACTATGTGTTTATGCATCTTATGTTTTCTTTTATGCATTCGTGTTTTTGTATACTCTGGATATTCGTTATCCAAATCCTCGTAGAATCTTTCATATCTTCATATGAGGGGTTCGTAGTAGGATATTCAAAAGGTACTACCTTAAATCCTTAATGGGCTTCTATGTAATAGTTAAGACCCTTGGATTATATAGTATCACTCCATGTTTCATAAGAGATCCTTTTAGTGGTCTAGTCTAAAAGATTGATTCACAATTTGGTGAAAGAACGACATCTAGTGATGTAGCTGAACAGACTCCTTGATAGTCTATTTAGATCATTTATTGATTTAATTAAAAGGATTCTATGGCGGTCTAGTCACACTCATCACAGGACTGTTCATTTGGTTTTCCCCTACACATTATAAAATAGACTGTGTGAACTATGCAAGGAATTGTCTGATTATGGACGCGTACATAATTATGAAATTTAGTGCACAGAAACCCAGTAAGATTTGTTATGTGTAAGAATCGACAGCGGCAACAATAACAAAATGAGAACGATGTAATGGAGGTACGGTGGACGCACCAATGACGCTTCATATACTTGTATATAAGTGTCCCTCTTACATTGCAAGCATAATGTTATTAAGGTTACTAGAAGTTCAGAACCCTAACCAATATTGTTCGATCTTTTCAACTTCATGTTTTCAAACTCTCACAAGTTTCCTCTAAATAAATTTCGGGACGAAATTTCCGAAAGTAGGGGAAACTGTAACACCTGTGCCTTCACGGCCATCAAACAAATACCGAACCAATGAAATATTATATTTCATACTTGGGATTTGTAAAAATATGTGTATCATTTGCACATATCAATTTTTGTTCATTTCCAAACTCTAAATCGCTTTCTGGAAGGTTATACGCGCACCGATGCGTAAATATAACCAGTTTAATGCAACAAACACTCCGGAATAGTGACATAGGCTTAACATACCTTAAATAACCTTTACATAACTTAGAAATATGTTTTGAAGGCTTTGGTATGGCAAAAACAAGCTAATTCGCTTACAGGGACTAAACTTGACAAACTACGAAAGTATGCCAATTTGAACTGTAACAGACATTCCGGAACATGACCATAAGTTAAACACACCTTAAATATCCTTTACATAGCTTAGAAATAGGCTTTGAGGGGTTCGGTGTGCTAAAATAAACTTTTGGGTCATTCAGGGACTAAAAGTGTCAAAAAGTGCACAAGTTTGCACTTTCGCGCATAACTCACGTTCTGAATACATCCGGACATCCAAAAATTTATGTAAGCATGACTATATTATATTTTAGTGTTCGCCTTAAGAAAAATCCATTCGTCGCGTCATTTGGATCGTTTTTCGCGCTTATGCGCATTCCGTCGTAATTAAGCGAACATCGCGTTCGTACGGCCAAACGAACCGACATCCTAGATATTTTTGAGCATGTTTTGAGTTCCCTATACTTTAACTTCAATTTAGAACCTTAAAATGAGGTTAACGGGGTTCAAACGCATCGAAAAAGGCCTTAAACACGTGCAGGGACCATTTCTGCCAATTTTGAAACATTTCTGAAACATGGGGGCAGTGGCGTAGCGCGAGCCCTAAGGGCCTATGCAGTCGCGCTACGCGAGCACCTTATCTGGACAGAAACATCAGTTTTGCACTTTCGGGACCAGATTCGATGTATAAACAGCTGTTTAATTCACAACCACACATTCTAACATGCTTAGTCAGCTGATAAGGATGGATTTTAGGCACCATAACTTTCCGACACTTGTACGGATACGATTAAGGCACGATATTCGACAAGCGATCTTAACGGTTCGGGTATTCCTATAAATACCCATCCACCCCCATTGCTAAAATCACTAGAATCTTGATCTTAGGAACTCTAAGTTGAAACCATTGTTTCATACCTGAGATTCTTGGATCGAGATTAGCATTCGGGGACCCTTCGTAAGTATTCTTTCGTTCTTTTATTGCTTTTCGAGTCTGAAAGTCTGAAAGTCAAACTTTGTTTGACTTTCTACATTGACCAGTTATGGTCAATGCGAAGTTCGTTTGAACTTCGCAACGTGAGTGTAATCACGTTGGTTATAGTCCCTTGGGACTATGCCTACTGATTACCACGTTGTCTAGGGTCGTAGGGTAAGCGATCTAATAAATCGCTTATACCTTCGAACCCGACCCAGTTTGGTCGATCATTAGGATCCGACCAAACACATTAGGTGACCATAGTAGGTAGGGAATAACCTTCCGAGGTTATACCCTATGGTCACATCGTTTGAGTAGTTGTATGATAGGTAGTTTATATGCCTTAGGTAAATTACCAGAATACCCTTTTCATGTATAATTGGTAATTAAGCATAGGTAACCTAAACTTTCATCACATAACTGATTATGTAACATGTTTAGGCATATAACACTTGTCATAGGACTAGTTAGGCGGTCCGAACGCGTTTCACGCGAACGACGCGTTAAAGTAGCATAAGCTACCTAAACGGGTCGTAATGGGTCGTAAACAATTATGTTAGGTTTCATTTAGTATGTAGGCTTTGTTAAACCATATGACACGAGTCTCTATACTCGTTTGGTTTACAAACCCTCATTCTATCCGATCTTCCGATTTTAGGTCCGGTTTATTAACATAGTTACCTATATTAGGTGCCGTTTGATATCCACGATCTCTAGCATTGTTTGGTTGTTACTCAAGGACTACTGAGCAATCTCAAGTGAGTACATAGACCCCTCTTTTACTGTTTTCCAAACTGTTTTGGGGTGGAACACATGTGCATACTTGTTACTTTCATGCTTTCCTGTTTTCACATCATATACTTGCTATGTTCATTAGTACATTTATAGTACATGATTTCATGGTGTTCTATGCTTTGTATGATGACTTTGCATACTTAGTACATTGTTTTACATGATTTTTCTACTTTGTATGATGACTTTGCATACTTAGTACATTGTTTTATACTGCATCTCTGTTGCATATGTTCCGGTAACATATGGACACATTGTTTTACAGCTCTACCCTGTATGTTTACTCTAGCATACTAGGTACATTATCTTCATAAAACATGCTTACATTTTGGTATGACATTTGGTTTGTTTAAACTATACTATACATTCATTAACACCGATCATGCCGTTCGTTAGTAGGTAGTGGTACCATAGGACTTGACAAATCCCGTTCCGGACATCCCAGGGAAAGGGGATGAAAGGAATGACCGAATCCGAATACATATTCTCTTGATAACTCACTTTTACATAGTTATCCGTCTGTCTCAAGGCTTGGATGTATGAATTTTCACAATACCGCATAAATGTTCATATTCAGTATAGCATGCATATATCTTACAAAACATAACTTTGATTTAAAACAAGTTTTACTTCAATACTTTGTTTTGCACATTTTTACTTATGGTTTAAGTAGTCTAAATTTTACTTACCATACATATCATTTTGGTTATACATTACTTGACTACTTTTGGACTATAAACATTTGACATGGTTTATACAAGGACCTTTGACTATTGGTTTAAACATAGACTTATTACATTGGTGGTTTGAGTAAGTGATTAAGTAACGATGCGTGTGTAATATGATACAAGCATGGTGGATACGCCGCTGGTACTTCCTATATATAAGTGTTTGTATGGTATTACATATATCATAGCGTTATTTGAATCATTTCAGTTTGATACATATAATATTTTATACAAATAACATACCTTTCACAATACATTGTTTTACAAACAACTTAACTTTTACAAACTCATTTTACATGGTTACTCATTTAACCATGCATTATTTTCTTATTTATACATATCATCTGAACTTATTGTTTTTCAAATGATTTACAAAGACAAAGCAAATTACAAGGTTCATGACTAAACATTTTCTCAAATATAAGTCATGAAACCTATTTTCACAAAAACCTATGTATCTCACAGGCATTTTTATGCTGACGTACCTATTTTCACATGTGTTTTTCAGGAGCTGTTGCATAAGATGATCAAGATACACATAGGCAGACTTGGGCTTTAGTGACAATAAAAGATGCAAGACTAGTTAATTATGTTGTATTTCTTTGTTTGTTAAGACATTGTAACACTTTTAATCAATAAAACGAAACTTTAATTTCCATGGCTCTGAAACATTAATTCTGTTACAACACTCCCCGATGTTTCCGCCACGTTTTGTATGTTCTACGTGGTCGGGGTGTGACAATATGATAGCTCAATGTACCAAGTAACCAACAAGAAACTCAAAATGGATTTGAGTAATTCCTATATTTGGCATTGTCTCCTTGGACATATAAGCAAGAATCGCATGCATACACTTCAAAAAAATGGTCTTTTGAATACAAATGAAGATAATTCATTTGATGTATGCGAATCTTGTTTACAAGGCAAAATGACCAAGACACCCTTTAATGGAACTTTTGAAAGGGCTAAAGACTTACTGGGTATCATACATTCAGATGTATGTGGTCCTTTTAAGCCGATAACTAGGAATGGTGAAAGATACTTCATTACCTTTACCGACGACTATAGTCGTTATGGTTATGTGTACTTACTAAGACACAAGGATGAAGCATTTGAAATGTTCAAAGACTTCAAAAGTGAAGTAGAAAATCAACTCAAGAAAACAATCAAAGTCCTTCGCACCGATAGAGGAGGAGAATACCTTAGTGGTGCTTTTCTAAATCATCTTAGGAGTTGTGGGATTATCTCACAACTTACTCCACCTGGAACACCACAACACAATGGTGTGTCCGAAAGGAGAAATCGAACTCTATTAGATATGGTTCGATCTATGATGGCTAGAAGCACATTACCTCTATCGTTTTGGGGTTACGTTTTGCTCTCCGTAGTTTGCATACTAGATATGGCCCCAACCAAGAAAGTGGAAAAGATACATTTTGAAATATGGCATGGAAACCCTCCATCATTATCATTCTTAAGGGTTTGGGGTTGTGAAGCTTATGTTAAGCAATACACTCCAAATAAATTGGAAGTCCGATCTACTAAGTGTATCTTTGTAGGATATCCTAAAGATGATATAGGATATTATTTCTACGACCCAACCGAGCAAAAGGTATTTGTTGCTCGAAAGGGTAAGTTCTTAGAAGCTAAGTTCCTTATGGAAGGAACTAGTGATAGAACAGTGGAACTTGAGGAGGATCAAGAACCACAAGACGATACACATTTGGTTGATACTAGCACTCAACAAGAGGTTGTTGAAAACGATCAAGAGGTTGATTAGTACGCACAAAATGTTCGCAGATCTGGTAGAATTAGTAGTCCACCTGAAAGATATGGATTTTTCATGGATGGGTGCTATGTGGTGGATTCAGATGAACCAACCACATACCATGATGCAATGTCAAAATTTGATTGTGACAAATGGCTTGAAGCCATGAACATAGAGTTGCAATCCATGTATGATAACCAAGTTTGGGAATTGGTTGTGTCACCACTTAACTCTAAAGTAGTCGATAGTAAGTGGGTTTTCAAGAAGAAAACAGATATGCATGGTAACTTAGATACTTATAAAGCAAGACTTATAGCAAAAGGTTTCACTCAAACTCAAGGGGTTGATTATGATGAGACTTTCTCGCCTGTGGTGATGCTAAAGTCAATCAGGATATTATTTGCCATAGCTGCATATTATGACTATGAGATCTGGCAATTGGATGTCAAAATGGCTTTTCTTAATGGATATCTTGATGAAGATGTCTATATGGTTCAGCCTGAAGGTTTTGTCAATCCAGAACATCCTGACAAAGTATGCAAGTTAAAGAAATCAATCTATGGATTGAAACAAGCATCTAGAAGTTGGAATCACCGTTTTGATGAAGAAATTAAGAATTTTGGATTCATCAAGAACGGCGATGAAGCTTGTGTGTACAAGAAAGCTAGTGGGAGCATCATCACTTTCTTAGTACTGTATGTCGATGACATTCTACTATTTGGGAATGACATTCCAAGCATGGAAGGTGTAAAAACCTGGCTTGGAAGTTGTTTTTCCATTAAGGATCTTGGTGAAGTAGCCTACATTCTGGGAATAAAGGTCTATAGGGATAGATCAAGGCGCTTGATAGGTTTAAACCAAAGTGCATACATTGACAAAGTCTTGAATAGGTTGCAAATGGAGAACTCTAAGAAAGGTTTTGTACCTATTCAAAAGGGGACAATATTGAATACATCTCAATGTCCAAGCTCAAAGGATGAGCAAGAGAAAATGAAAGGAGTCCCATATGCGTCTGCTATAGGATCCATCATGTATGCAATGATATGCACGAGACCGGACGTCTCATGCGCCTTGAGCATGACGAGTAGATACCAGCAAAATCCAGGTAACAGTCATTGGAAGGCTGTTAAGTGCATATTAAAATACCTTACAAGAACTAAGGATATGTTTTTAATATATGGATCTGGTGAGGAGGAACTCGTTGTAAAGGGTTACACGGACGCGAGTTTCTAAACCGATCGAAGTGATTCTCGATCGCAATCGGGGTATGTCTTTATTTTAAATGGAGGAGCAGTCTCTTGGAAGAGCTCAAAACAAGACGTGGTAGCATTGTCCACTACAGAATCAGAATACATCGCCGCTTCATTAGCACCCCAAGAAGCTGCATGGTTGAAGAAATTCATAGCCGACCTAGGGGTGGTCCCTACCATTCAAGACCCCCTAGAGATCTTTTGTGATAACGAGGGTGCGATTGCTCAAATCAAAGAACCTCGTGCGCACCAAAAGACTAGACATATCGAGCGGAGATTCAACTACATAAGGGATGAAGTTGAAAAAAGGAAAGATATGTATCCGCCAAGTTCACACCGATCAAAACATTGTGGATCCACTCACGAAGCTCCTTGACAGGGCAAAACATGAGGGTCATACATGTGCCTTAGGACTTCGATATTCTAGTGATTGAATTTGATCTATTTTGTATTTGGATATTGAAACAATTGTTATTTTAACTCTTTTATGGTATTTTGAGTTACGTTTCATATTAGCATGTTTAAATCCGTGAATAAGTTAATTATTCTAAATGTCCGTAGTCGATCATAATTGTGGGAACAAATACGAATGTAAGACTATTATGAACTTGGATTGGTGGATATTCATTTAGAATGAATATAGAGCAAAGTGTTGCTGCCAAAGTTCATAGATATTTGTGGGATACAAATATTGGACTGACTCGCTCTCAAATATTACTGCATGGAATCATTTGTGATTGATCATAAGTAAATTTGAGTAAAGGCGAATATCATAGTATCCTCAGACCTGAGATACATATTGGGTCTTGATATTCACCAAGTATTATACCTTGACCTAGTTCTTAGCTGTCTGTAGCAAGGCAGTACATAAGGCTAAACTCAGGTGTGGTACAAGGTGATTGTGAGAGACGTATGTAGTCAAGAAGGGATTTGTTCCTCTTATTCGTTGAGAGTAAGATGTCTAAGGCCTGCTAAAGTTAAATCAAACAGAGAGTGATCACTCTATGTCTCTGGATTTAACATGACATCTGTAACGAAAGGAGAAGTGATAGATTCACCTAAATCATGTTCAAGTAAGGGACTTGAAGGGGATGATGTTATTGAATGGGACATATAGTCATACGTATTAGGGGTAGTAAACTATAGTTAGGTGGTCTTTACTACTTGCATCAATCTTCTATGTATCTTGTGCAAGTGGGAGATTGTTGGAGTCTGTATGCCCAAGACACATATTAGATTGATGTGGCTAGTACGTTATGATCCAAGTCGAGTCATACCCAAATACAAGCTAGACAAACACTTATAATATTTATTTATGATATGATCAAACAAATAAATATTAACACTTACAATATTTAGAAATTGGTTTTCTAGATAATTACACTTGAGAAACTAATAAATTATATGGATAATTTATTTTGAGAGAATAATTTATTTTGTTATTTAATGGGTTAAATAACATAATAAAAGTAGTATAAGTCTTATAATATGTGATGTTATAATTTAATAAAAGTTATAAAATTAAACAAGACTTAAATTTTTATAAAAGATTTTTTTTTTTTATAAAAATGCCCATGTGGGCCGCCCCCCATATGTCTTCCCAAGACATGATTTTTGGTCCAATTACCTTTCATGCATTTGCATGTGTAAGAAGGCATGTGATTGGGTGGAATGGAGGTGATTATCTCTCATACTTTTATAACCATTTTTTATGACAAAAACAAAGTAGAAGACTTGTTTTTCCTCTCTAAATTTTTCGGTCATAAAGGGTTTCCGAGGAGCTTTTCGGTTTTGACTCAAGTGTTAAAAATCCTAGCTAAACTCGTGGTGTTTGTTGGAAGCTTGGGGTATACAAGCTTGAGGTCTTCTACTCTTGAAGGCAACCGTTCAAGAAGCATCATCTGTTTCATCATCCTATTACTCCAAGAAGGTAGTATTCTAAACACCCTATGGTTGTGTTTGATAGTATGCATAATCATATATGGATCCGGGTTTTGGGATTTTGCATATAAATGAAATTTATATCTTAAAAGTAACATGTTTTAAATATTATTTCCGCTGCGTTTTGATTTTATACGGATGAAATCACTTTGATAAACATGTTAAAATCCCTTCAATAAGTGGTTTCTACTTATCTTTCATACGAATTGTTTTTTCATAAGCATCTAATTGTTAACCTTAGACACCTTCTTCCGGGTTTTTCTCACATTAGTGGATAGCTCACCAACGTTGAGAACATCAGCATCTTGAACCATCCGTTTTCCATTGGGACTTGATCCAGAATCCTTTTCAACTTCAACGGCTGAAGAGTCGACCGTAACAGAGACATCATCCTTGCAACAGATCACAAAACAACTATTGATCTCATTTAATAAAATAATGAACTCTTTTTAAACATACTAAACATACTTTCAAAAATAAATGTTCACCCTTGAAGTTCGTTCAGCAGACACCTCGAAAGATTCTGAAAGGTTAACATCTTTAACGTCAGCTACCTCTTGAGTAACCTAAAGGATCACAATATATGATATTATATAAAAAAGTGCAGAATCCAGTCTTTGAAACTCAAAAGAAAAATAAATTGATTGAAAAAGTAATTTTATATGCTACCTCATCGGTATTTTCATCACCATTACCATCTCCACCAACCAACTCAGCAATTATTACTGGATCATCACATGTTTTTTGCACGGTATAAACACGATAGTCATTTTTAAGATTGAATTCTGAAACATCAATCTTAAAAGCAGCCTTCTTATTAACCAATCGAAATATCTCATGAGGGAAACATCCAGTATCATTGGCCTTAACCTGCCTCTCTCTTATGTTACTCGCCGCTAATCCAACAAGCTTCTGAACATCTCTATCAAACATAACAAAAGAAACACTACCACTCTCATCCTGCACCCGGACTTGCACCTTGAACCTGAAATATATACAAATGACTAAGTAAACTGCAAAACTATATTCAAATATCAGTCTTAAAATGTTACTTATATAAATATAACGTTAAATAATCATCATTGCTTACTTTGTGGTGATTGATGTACATTCACTACGACATTTGGGACAAACCAAAGAAGTCGCAGACAATCGAACAATATCATCCGAAACATTTTCAACATTCTGCAAGTATTCACTTTTACCCATCACCTTCTTGAAACACTTACGACAGGCAGGATAAAACCAACCATACTCTTCTTGCACAATCTTAATTGTCGCAACCACAACACAAGACATTTCTTGTAAAAACAATATATCAACTTGTAATCTCTAGTTTGACAAACATGCAGGTGATAAACCAAACTATATAAAAAGATGTGAAACCTTTTCTGTCTCACTAATCTCATCAACATATTTCTTCACACCATCAGTTACAAATTCATTATGCAATGGAAAAACATTCTGAGACGATAGTATTGTTTGAGAAGTAGAACCACTCCCTTGTCCAAACTTCAATATAAGACTTTTGAATACCACAAATTATTAGAATTAGTATACAAATAACATGAAACCAAGTATTTGACTTGAACGTCTATATACAATAGAAATTACATTGACAAATTACCTCCTCCTTAGCTCATTAACTTCATCAATTTCTTCATTCAGAAAAATTCGTGTTGCAAACTTATTACTTTGAACTGTATATTTACCTACATGCAAAAGTATATAGACATTTAATGTATACCTGTCTTTATATTGCCAGAAATAAACAGTATAGTTATGATTTGCAGAAAGTAACAAAAATACATTTCCATTCCTTACACTTTCCATGTTGTATAACAGCCATCACATGCTCATGAGGTGGATTTTAGAGATGAAGTCCTTAAACTGCAGAGCATAATCATTCCACACAGTACACCGCAAAACCTTACCCCTACATGAAAACAATATTCGTATGACGATATACTAAAGACTAATTTATGACAATTTCTTTACAAATCTCTAATATCAAAACCAAATTGAATGAATAAAAACACAAAATCAAAGGAAAGTTATGACATTTATTAAAATACTAAATGAGCCATAAATTAACTAACATATTCACTAAGAATAAACTGTTTGATCTCATTTATTACCATGACTCAGCATTAGATACAAACACTATAGATCTCATTTATTACCATTACCATGATCCCACATTAAATACCAATATTCTTCATCTTATTTATTAACATCATTAAATACAAACAATGATATGTACATGACTGCACATGTAAACAACAACTTACTCCAAGTCTTCAATATCGAAATTGATCTTCTTAGTCTCCTTTGGAGGTCGATCAATGACTTCAAGATCTCCACAACAAACCACAGATCCAGCAACATCTATATGATCACATTATACAACAGTATAAGTAAAACTCTCTAATATTATACAAGGAAGACATGATTACAAAATATACACTACCAACACTCAAAGAGTTTAACGCCTCTCCTTGAAGAATATCTTCATAAGCTCTGAAGTTGAAACCATACTCAACACCTTGGCAATCTCTCACCGGAGTAGTTGTGCATCTATAAAATTTGATTTTATAAGGCTGTACTACTACTTTATGTAAATCTTTGTTCTCACCAACACCAAATTTCGACAGAATCACAACAGCATCTTCTTGAAGCTGTCCATCAAAAACAGGTATCAGATGACTCTTAATACCTGCTTGAATCTTAGCACCCTGAAGAACATTTAAAGAAAGTATCTTCTTAGCATACACCACTACATTCTCTGATAAAACGGAAAAGCAGAGATACAAATTACCTTTTCATCAATGAAGATGAGATCCATTTTGTAACCTTGATTCCATTTTCGAATAATTCTCGCTTTCATGTTCCACATATCTTTCCAAGTATTCAAATCGTTAACAAAACTAAGATTGTTACTGTCAACTGATATTAACATGCTTCTAATTCGGAATTCGGATTGTGATCAAATTTCAAATTTCAAAATCAGAGAAGACGAAAGTGTAATGAAATATGAAGAGAGAAATGAGAAAAAAAGCCTTATATAAGAAGATGATTGACAAGAGTTTCTGAGTGACATGCATTAATAGCAAATTACTTATTCCCATGCATTTTTGAATTTGAATTTGCCGGTAATTAGACTTAAACATCTGCTGATGTAAAAGCATTACGGAGCATAACAACAACTGTTGCTGGATATTAAAGTAAAGTCAGATATAAATGAACAGATGTTGGACTTTGGCAGCAGAGTTTTGAATAGAATTTTAAATGATTTTATATATTAGGCTTTATGATGCAGTAATGACATAAGAAAAGCATTGTTGGACAGCCTATCTGGCTGACACATCAGCTTTTCTTATGTCATTGGGATTTCTCCTTTTATAGAAAGTATAGATAGATATAGATATGTAAATATTGGCATAAGTGTTTTTATGCTTAAAATTATAAATGTGCCACTATAGTTAAATAATAATTTAGTGGTATGTTAGAATCTAACTTATAATAAAAGACTCCAAATAATAACACATGTCATTCTCTCATTCAACCTCATAAATTTTATTTATATTTATTTAATAAATTTTTTTAGTATTAATATTAATTAATAACCAATATATAGATATCACTTATTTTTATCCTTATCTTTATCTAAAATTAATAAATAACTTAAATTTTGCAATTTAGACACTTTGTTTTTTTTACTTTTAACCTAAAGTGTTTCATATTTTGCAACTTAATCCCAACTCTTTTTTTATTTTCATTTTTGGTCCACAATACTTTTCATTTTTCCCAAGTCTTTCTTTTCGTCCTAAATTTTGTGAGTTAACGCACTGCAACGTGTGTGTGGGGTTCAACATTTTTTTGTATATTTTTTACCGTTTGAATGACCCGTCACATCACATCTATTTTTCTGTGTTTGACAAGTTCGTCCAACACGCGGGTCCTGAATGGACTTAGTTATTTTTTTCTATGTTTTACGTTTCGGTTTAATTTCTCAGCAACGAGCGTGCGTGGATTCAAAGATTTTACGTCTGCTTTTCGCTCG
>JARYGA010025054.1:0-25664 GCA_030545235.1 Helianthus tuberosus
TTTCTCCATCATTGATTCCCTAAATATGTTCGCCAATGAAGACGACCTGTACGGTGCAGATCTACATCTCGTCAACAAGAACGCGTTCTTCGGCGGCGTTCGTGATATCAAACTTTCATTTATATTATCAACTTCTGTTGATGTTACATGTTGTACATCATCTTCTGGTTCTTTTTGGTGTTCTTGTTTGATTTTTCCGGAGTTTTTATAACTCCTGCATTGAAAGAACGAGATCAGTTCTTGTTTTTGTTCTTCATCTTCTTGGAGGTTTTCTTCTTGTTGGTGTTGCTCAACATGTTGCTTCTGTTGATGTTGTCTGTGTTTTCCGGAGTTTTTATAACTCCCGCATCGAAAGAACGAGACCAGTTCTTGTTTTTGTTCTTCTTCTCCTTCTTGGTGGTTTTCTCCTTCTTGGTGTTGTCTGTGTTTTCCAGAGTTTTTATAACTCCCGCATCGAAAGAACGAGACCAGTTCTTGTTTTTGTTCTTCTTGTTCTTGGAGGTTTTCTTCTTGTTGGTGTTGCTCTTGTTGGTGAGGATGTTGCTTCTGCTGGTGTTGTTTGTGTTTTCGGGAGTTTTTACAACTCCCGCAGCATCGAAAGAACGAGACCCGTTCATTTTCTTGGTGGTTTTCTCCTTGTTGGTGTTGCTGGTGTTGGGGTGCGTTTTTTGTGTTTGTTCTGGAGTTTCCGCATCTCCAGCATCGAAATAAAGTTACCCATTTGGACCAAACGTTTGTACACGAGAACGGTTTGATGGTTCTAAGGCAACGGCAGAGGCGGTTGCGGTGGTGGTGGTGGTTGGTTGCGGTGGCGGTGGCTGTGGTGGTTTTGTGGTTTTTTTTCTTGGAGCGGCTGACACGGACTTGGCCGATGCACGTGACTTTAGGTGAAGATGGTTCTTGTGTGGTCTCGATTAGTGTGTTTTTCTTTCTAACGAACATAGGGCTGGCACGTGACCTTCTTCTGCTCTTGTTTCCCACGTTGCTTCTTAAAAACCTCATCAATGGCGGTGGGAACTTCTCTGTTGTTGTTGTTGTTCTTCCTGGGCTTGATATGGGTTTTGTTGGTTTATTCATTTTTGTGCTTTAAATTTCAAAAAAAAAAGAAAGAAAGAGAGAAACCTCCCTGTTTTTCACTCAAATGAAGAAGGGTATAAGAACACAAAAGAGTGTGTGTTAAAGGTGTGTTTTGGTTTCTCTCTCTAGCCTCAAATATGGAGGTTTTAGAGAGAGAGAGAGTGAGTGGGTAGGGGAAGTGGGAAGGGGGATAATGGGTTGATGGTGGTTAATATAGGAGTGTTGCTTTGGTTTGAAATAATTACTATGTGACAAAGATCTACCTTAATATATGCTAATATGTTGAGTTATAATAAGATTATATAAATTGGGGTTAGTCTGTTACATATGGGAAAATATATATGAATTTTATTACAGCTAATAATATTTTGGGCATTACGAAAGTAATCAATGATTCTGGTGATATTTTATTGTTATAATGACCGGTTAAATAAAGGAATTATATAAAACTAGTTTTTTTTACGTCACGCGTTGTGGCGAAACCAAGCAAATGATAATGTAAAACAAACGTGATTTGAAAATAAAGTATGTTGTTTAGAAAACCAAATCATTAGAATGGTTCAGGTTATCATTGTACCGTTTATGATACCAAATAAATATTTTATTTTAAGTACAAATTCGTTTTTAACAAAACTTATAACGGAATGTCGAGGGAAAAAAATCAAGCACAACTACGTACTTAGGTTTTTAGAAGAAAAAAAAGTTATAAACGTAAATTATTAAATAAGTATCAAATTATTTGATAAATTAATACATGTTCTAAAAAATGAAATAATAAAATATTAAAAAATAGTAAAGGAAATATATGGTTTAAAAAAATAGGGAAAATCAAAATATGTTATTAAAAGTAATATAATAATAAATTATTATAATATATTAAATAAAAGAAAAACAAAAGACTATATATTATTATAAAAATAAAGTTACTATTCAACAATATTCATATATGATAAAAATCAAAGTAAATGAACAGTGAATCTAGGGTATATTAGAATATGGGGTATGGGGCGGGGTTGTGGCGTGGGTTGGGTACAAACGCCATGTCACGGCCCACGACCCGGTTTGACCCGTTTCCTGAGCCGCGGGACAGAAATTCCCGTGGTATTTATTTTATGTAAGTTTACAGCGGAAGTCTTTACCAGGATCTATTAAATACTGCAATTTATTCCCGATTATTTTATTTTACAACGCGGGATAAAACCCGGTAATTTACAATATTGAGATTTCATGAAATCTCTTTATTTTCCAAAACATGTTTCTTTATTTTATACTGAGCCACTTTTCGTTAGCCTGTAGTGCTTCACGGCACTTTTCCTGGATCATATGTGATCACCTGAAACATGTTTGAAAAAGGTTTTGTCAGCGGGAAATACTGAGTGAATTATTCTATTTTGCATAATGATGCATAGTTATCAATTACAGCATAAGAGCGATTACAATGGCTTCTATCTTATTTTCATCTGGCCTTCTGTCACAATGGTGACAAGTCACAATGGTGACGATGGTCATACCACTATTTAGATCAATGAACCTAAATAGTGACGATTATCGCTGTAGGTCAATGAACCTAACAGTGATAGTCCCGAGTAGGTCAATGAACCAATACTGGGAGAAAATTAGTAATTGTGCACAATACCCCACTAACCAGTAAATTTAAGATATCCACGACTTAGTCCCTGTAATTTATAACTGGAAAATATTTTGAGGTATTGTAAAACAGTTTATAAAAATAATTTGCCTCATGAAAAGAAGAATAACTCACATTGCAGATTTAATTTGAGCAGAGTTTAGCCTACTGATTTAGCCTTTTCTCCTGATTTCAATAATAAGCACATAATTTGGAATTAGTAATCAATCCAGCATTTACGATAACTCACGAGATCTAATACTCCCAACGAACGACAAAGTGCAACACTTTATCTATCGAATTAACGACGATCCGTCAAATTAATGACGAACGATAAAGTATAATACTTAATCTATCGAATTAACGACGATCCGTCAAATTAATGACGAACGATTAAGTATAACCCTAATGTGGGCGGCACTTAAACATTCATTGAATATATTGATCGATCGGACAATGAATCGTAGCAGCGATTGTACTAATACCCTGATTGTGGCTTCAATTTGGAACCTGTGTGTGTTAATTGAAGTATACAGAGCATAACTCAGCGTAAAAGTGGAATTTGTTCGACGTTTCAACTTCAGATTTCAATTGCCAATGTTCTGTATTTATACACGAATTTTTCCAAGCTTACGGACCGTAAGCTTAATGACCTTACGGTCCGTAAGGTACAAAAGTTGCTTATATTGTTGCCACGTGTGGGTATAGCTTAGATGAGTCGACATTTTCTAAAAATTCAGCTTCTTCTCCACGTAAATATAGATAATTCTCAACTAGGGTATGCCCCCCCTGAGTTTTAGGGGCCCTAATCCTGATTCCGATTGTTCTGAAACTTTTAGGGTTTGTGTGGAATCACTTGGGTGTCTCAATTAGGGTTTCCTATTGGTCAATTAATTTAATAATTAAGACCTTTTTGTGAGAGTTGTTACATTCTCCCCAACTTAATAAAAATCTCGTCCTCGAGATTTACTGGAATAATTGAGAATACTTTCTCTTCCTTTTGATTTCCAGTTTCCAAATATATTAGGATCCTGTCTTTGAATCCTACTTTATTATTTGTTTATCTTTATATCTTGGAAAGGTACTACCAAAGATTTATCTGATAAACATGTCCATATGAAATATATCATGTATTCCAACTAACCTTCCTGGTAGTTGTAAATGATAAATAACTGATTCAATATGTTGAATTACTGGAAATGATCCTACCTATCTTGGACTTAAATTTTCTTTCGTAATGAAGCTAATAACTCCTTTCCAAGGAGATATTTTCAATAGTATTTTGTCTCCAACTCGAACTCCAACGACTTTTATCTATTTATTTGTATAATTCTTCTGCCGATCTTTAGTCGTTTTTAGCCTTTCCTTTGTGATACTGATTTATCACAATCTTACTCATTTAGGATTTTCATCCATCTCTTTTGCTCCCTGTTTTAATTGCTTAATTATATATCTTAACTTCTTATAATATGTATAGATAGTATCCTTACTTCCATACAGATAATATCTTCAAATCTTAAGGCAAAATTATGACTCCAAATTCGTACTTGTCCCATTTGCCTTGAGGCATACGCAATTACCTTTTTGCGTTGCATTAAGGTACTTCCAACTCCTAGTTTTAAAGTACCACCGTATACTTTAAAATCTTCTGTTCCTTCTGGTAAGACTAAGATTGGAGTATTTAGTTAATTTGTGTTTTAAGATCCTAAAACTTCTTTTAGATCCTTATTCAAACTTAAAAGGCTTTACAACTATTTTGGAATAATCCCTAAATCATCCGTCTAAAATATCCGACTTACAAAACTCCTACTTTCTATTGCGGATTGCGGAATTTTCTATTTGGTAATTACTATTATCTTGGCAGAATTTACGTGAATATTTTCATGATTCACCATATGACCTAAAATTTCACTTATGGCAACCCAAATTCTCACTTCGAGACTTTGGCGTAAAGCTTTTCTTTTTCTTAACAAAGTTAAGAATGCCTGCTGGTTTTGATAATGTTCTTCCTGACTTTTTGGAATAAATAAGTATTTTGTTTATAAAACAATTACAATTTATCCAAATACAGTTTACATATCTTATTTATCATGTTCATGAATGCTTCAAGTGCATTCGTTAATCCGAAGGGCATGATTGTTAACTCGTAATGATCATACCTAATTCTGAAATAGTTTTAGGTATGCTAATATACTGAATTTAAATTGATCTTAGAAAATATCTATTTTCATGAAATCAATTCTAAGTAATGGGTATTGATTCTTAATTATAACCTTATTCAATTTCCTATAATCAATACACATTCTTATCGAACCATACTTTTTCTTAACAACTAATACTGTGTGACCCGATAAGGTTCCATGGCTTATCGGTAAATTTCCTAGAATCAATAAATCCTAAATCCTATCTTTATCTCTAGTGGTAATCCAGGTAAATCTTCTGGAATTACATCGGGTTATTCTGAAATTACAGAAATTTCCTTAATTTCTGTATCCTTAGTATTAATGATTACTGAAATCATATATACTATTCCTTGCTTTCGTTCATAATTAGCAATTTCCATTACTGATATGAACTTCATAGGTGTACATGGTTTATCTCCTGTAATCATAATTACTTCTCCGATGGTTGATTGAATTTCTAAGAAATTCTGATCACAGATAATGATCTTCATCATCGAATTCAACTAATTTCATAGATAATAGGATTGCAGAAAACTTATAACTTGAAAGTTCTATTTCTACATTTTGCAGAACCTTATTTACTTTAACTAAATTCCCCATCTGCCGATTCTACTGTAGAAATTTATCTAATGATGGTTAATGGAATGTTAAGAGTTTGGCAGAATAAAGTATTTATAAAACTTTGGTTTGCACCAGAGTCAAATAATACTTTTAGGTAAATGTTGTAAGCTAAGAACATACCAGCTATCACATCTGGAATCATCTCGACTTCATGAGTAGTCAGCTGAAAGGCTCTTGCATTCCTTTTTGCTCCTTCTGCAGGTTTGGCATGATTGTCTAATGGTTTATTCAGTTTTGGACAATTTGGCCTAAGATGTCCAGTTTCTCCACAGTTATAGCAAACTGAAAATTTCTTCTTCCTGCAGTCCTCTTCTTGATGCCCCGGAATTTTGCAAAAATTGCAATATCCTTTGCATCGTCCAAAGTGCTTCCTTTTGCAAAGATTGCAAAATGGACTAATGGAATTTTGCTCAGTTCCTCCTCTTTTGTAATTGTTATAGTTACCCTGACGAAATTCTTGGGTAATCTTCTGGGCTACTTCCTTCCTTCTATTTTCTTCTCTTGTCCGTACTAATTCGTCAGTCAAGGTATTAGCTAAATCTACAGCATCATCAATTGTGCGAGGTTTCGCAGCTTTGACGATATTACGGATCTCACCAATCAATCCCCAAATGTATCGAGAAATAAGTACTGGTTCTGGCGAAGCCAGGGTTGGTACTACTCTAGCATACTCGAAGAATATCGTAGTATACCCTCGACAATCCACATCCACCATCCGGTGGTTTAAAAACTTATTTGCCATTTGATCTTTTTCATACTCAGGACAAAATTTTCTTTCTACAACTTTCTTAAATTCTTCCCAGTCCATTGCATACGCCATCCTTCTTCCTTTTGCTTGTAACACCGTATTCCACCATTCTAGCGCCACTTCTTTGAAAAGGTTTGATGCGTACATGACCTGATCATCTTGTGCACACTTACTTATGGCAATTACTGCCTCGGTTTTCTCTAACCAACGCAGTGATGCAGTCGCTCCTTCACTGCCTGCAAACTCAGTGGGTTTACAAGCAAGAAACTCTTTGTAAGTGCAACCAGGCGTTGCAGCTTTCATTTTCTTAGGGAGCGGAGCTTGCCGTGGTTCATTCTCCTGATTAACATGATTACCGCCTCCATTTATGCTATTACTGAAATTATCTTCAGAAATGCGTTTACTAGGAACGATTTGTTGCGGTTCGATTGGATTTTTAACAGCAGCAATGATTGCTGGAATAGCATTAGCTATCCCCTGAGCAACTAACTCTGGAATAGCGTTGGCTATCCTTTGAGCAATGATATTTTCTATATCTTGCCTAGTCACATATTGATCCCCTGGTTGTTGCTCAGGTTGATTAACCTCATTAACTGGTTCATTATTAGCGTTTTCCATCTAATATCTAATTTTATAGATAAATAATTAGGATAAACGTAATAATCCAAATGTTTACAATTAATTGCACATAATCACATAAATGAATATACAAAAGTTGTAACCTTTCTTATATCTTGTTTCTATATACACCCGTTTTATTCTTCAATTATGTTTACACATACTGATTTTACTATTACTATTACACAATCATATTTCCTTTGTCAGATGATATTCTAGTAACGACGTTTCTTCTCATCGTATTTCCAAGAGATCTGTCCCAAAATTTCTTGGATCCTATTCCCAGCATCCGTTTTGTCAAAATGATAAAGTTCAGTCCTATTCTCGTTATTTATTGGTAAATTTGATAAAGGTTCTAGTTTGGACTTAGGAAAAAGCCTATAGGGATGGTTTTGTAACAGTAGTTCATTATCCAACCATTCGTCTATATTCCATTGATTCAAAGAGTTTGGAATAGATGGTTCTAAGTTCATAAAATTATTTTCATTAACAGGCTCAATAGTATCATCAGTTGCCATTATAAAATCTAGTTCTTCTTGAGATGGTAATTCCTCCATTTGCCTAGAACTTTCCCCAATTTCCACTTTCTTAGACTTAGTTTTCTCACGAGGTGAAGCGTCGAATTCTATAGGTTTTATTATGTCTGGTATATACCTATTGAAATCTCTGGAAACTTCTATTCTTACTGGATAGAGATTTAACTTCTAAAGGGCGTCCGACAAGTCACTCATACTGTTTTAACAAAATTCACACAATTTAAAATCATAACAAATTTTATAGAAAACCTTTAAATAGTATTTCATACTGGATAACTACAATAGCAACTGAAAATTAAATCATACTAATATTTGTAGATTTATTATTTACTAAATCAGGTTTCTAAACTGTAGATAGTAAAAATACTGAAATTTAGAATATTCAAAGATTTATAATTATTACAGTAGTTAATATATAAAAATCTATATACGAAATAACTATGATGACTTAATTTATATATATTAACTAGCCATTATCATAGTAAATATTGGTTAGTGCTGCCTTGTTTAAGCATAGGTGATCAGTCCATGCCTAACTAAGGTTAGGTTATCCAATATCTGCTTTTGATAATAACCCTAGTATTAAAAATCATCTTAATATTACTATTATTAATAATAAAATTATTAATAATAATTGACTAATCAATACTTTTAAATAAAAGTATACTTCAAATATAGTAATACTATATTTGTAAATTAGGTAATTCCATATATAATCAAGTAAATTTATAATGTTGTTCGATTAACTATGATAGGGCAATAAATATTACAATATATATAAAAATCTACCCATACCGTACCCAAATTAATCAGATAATGAAACATATAATCACAAAATAGTGATTAATAAAAATTAAGTATTTTCTAAATACTTAATTGGCTTAAATCAGTGGCTCGATAAGTGGCTCGATTAATAGTTTGGTTAATAGCTCTGATACCACCTTATTTCTGTCACGGCCCACGACCCGGTTTGACCCGTTTCCTGAGCCGCGGGACAGAAATTCCCGTGGTATTTATTTTATGTAAGTTTACAGCGGAAGTCTTTACCAGGATCTATTAAATACTGCAATTTATTCCCGATTATTTTATTTTACAACGCGGGATAAAACCCGGTAATTTACAATATTGAGATTTCATGAAATCTCTTTATTTTCCAAAACATGTTTCTTTATTTTATACTGAGCCACTTTTCGTTAGCCTGTAGTGCTTCACGGCACTTTTCCTGGATCATATGTGATCACCTGAAACATGTTTGAAAAAGGTTTTGTCAGCGGGAAATACTGAGTGAATTATTCTATTTTGCATAATGATGCATAGTTATCAATTACAGCATAAGAGCGATTACAATGGCTTCTATCTTAT
Organism: Helianthus tuberosus; assembly: GCA_030545235.1. Lineage (NCBI taxonomy): Eukaryota > Viridiplantae > Streptophyta > Magnoliopsida > Asterales > Asteraceae > Helianthus > Helianthus tuberosus. The sequence continues at coordinate 8,773 of JARYGA010025054.1, forward strand.
TTTCATCTGGCCTTCTGTCACAATGGTGACAAGTCACAATGGTGACGATGGTCATACCACTATTTAGATCAATGAACCTAAATAGTGACGATTATCGCTGTAGGTCAATGAACCTAACAGTGATAGTCCCGAGTAGGTCAATGAACCAATACTGGGAGAAAATTAGTAATTGTGCGCAATACCCCACTAACCAGTAAATTTAAGATATCCACGACTTAGTCCCTGTAATTTATAACTGGAAAATATTTTGAGGTATTGTAAAACAGTTTATAAAAATAATTTGCCTCATGAAAAGAAGAATAACTCACATTGCAGATTTAATTTGAGCAGAGTTTAGCCTACTGATTTAGCCTTTTCTCCTGATTTCAATAATAAGCACATAATTTGGAATTAGTAATCAATCCAGCATTTACGATAACTCACGAGATCTAATACTCCCAACGAACGACAAAGTGCAACACTTTATCTATCGAATTAACGACGATCCGTCAAATTAATGACGAACGATAAAGTATAATACTTAATCTATCGAATTAACGACGATCCGTCAAATTAATGACGAACGATTAAGTATAACCCTAATGTGGGCGGCACTTAAACATTCATTGAATATATTGATCGATCGGACAATGAATCGTAGCAGCGATTGTACTAATACCCTGATTGTGGCTTCAATTTGGAACCTGTGTGTGTTAATTGAAGTATACAGAGCATAACTCAGCGTAAAAGTGGAATTTGTTCGACGTTTCAACTTCAGATTTCAATTGCCAATGTTCTGTATTTATACACGAATTTTTCCAAGCTTACGGACCGTAAGCTTAATGACCTTACGGTCCGTAAGGTACAAAAGTTGCTTATATTGTTGCCACGTGTGGGTATAGCTTAGATGAGTCGACATTTTCTAAAAATTCAGCTTCTTCTCCACGTAAATATAGATAATTCTCAACTAGGGTATGCCCCCCCTGAGTTTTAGGGGCCCTAATCCTGATTCCGATTGTTCTGAAACTTTTAGGGTTTGTGTGGAATCACTTGGGTGTCTCAATTAGGGTTTCCTATTGGTCAATTAATTTAATAATTAAGACCTTTTTGTGAGAGTTGTTACATTCTCCCCAACTTAATAAAAATCTCGTCCTCGAGATTTACTGGAATAATTGAGAATACTTTCTCTTCCTTTTGATTTCCAGTTTCCAAATATATTAGGATCCTGTCTTTGAATCCTACTTTATTATTTGTTTATCTTTATATCTTGGAAAGGTACTACCAAAGATTTATCTGATAAACATGTCCATATGAAATATATCATGTATTCCAACTAACCTTCCTGGTAGTTGTAAATGATAAATAACTGATTCAATATGTTGAATTACTGGAAATGATCCTACCTATCTTGGACTTAAATTTTCTTTCGTAATGAAGCTAATAACTCCTTTCCAAGGAGATATTTTCAATAGTATTTTGTCTCCAACTCGAACTCCAACGACTTTTATCTATTTATTTGTATAATTCTTCTGCCGATCTTTAGTCGTTTTTAGCCTTTCCTTTGTGATACTGATTTATCACAATCTTACTCATTTAGGATTTTCATCCATCTCTTTTGCTCCCTGTTTTAATTGCTTAATTATATATCTTAACTTCTTATAATATGTATAGATAGTATCCTTACTTCCATACAGATAATATCTTCAAATCTTAAGGCAAAATTATGACTCCAAATTCGTACTTGTCCCATTTGCCTTGAGGCATACGCAATTACCTTTTTGCGTTGCATTAAGGTACTTCCAACTCTTAGTTTTAAAGTACCACCGTATACTTTAAAATCTTCTGTTCCTTCTGGTAAGACTAAGATTGGAGTATTTAGTTAATTTGTGTTTTAAGATCCTAAAACTTCTTTTAGATCCTTATTCAAACTTAAAAGGCTTTACAACTATTTTGGAATAATCCCTAAATCATCCGTCTAAAATATCCGACTTACAAAACTCCTACTTTCTATTGCGGATTGCGGAATTTTCTATTTGGTAATTACTATTATCTTGGCAGAATTTACGTGAATATTTTCATGATTCACCATATGACCTAAAATTTCACTTATGGCAACCCAAATTCTCACTTCGAGACTTTGGCGTAAAGCTTTTCTTTTTCTTAACAAAGTTAAGAATGCCTGCTGGTTTTGATAATGTTCTTCCTGACTTTTTGGAATAAATAAGTATTTTGTTTATAAAACAATTACAATTTATCCAAATACAGTTTACATATCTTATTTATCATGTTCATGAATGCTTCAAGTGCATTCGTTAATCCGAAGGGCATGATTGTTAACTCGTAATGATCATACCTAATTCTGAAATAGTTTTAGGTATGCTAATATACTGAATTTAAATTGATCTTAGAAAATATCTATTTTCATGAAATCAATTCTAAGTAATGGGTATTGATTCTTAATTATAACCTTATTCAATTTCCTATAATCAATACACATTCTTATCGAACCATACTTTTTCTTAACAACTAATACTGTGTGACCCGATAAGGTTCCATGGCTTATCGGTAAATTTCCTAGAATCAATAAATCCTAAATCCTATCTTTATCTCTAGTGGTAATCCAAGAAACATCGTCCAATTGCTCCCTTTTTAATACACTCCACGATGCCGGATATGGCTGGTTACGCATCGTTTATCTCGAATCGTTTGAAGAATGATCTCGCTCGAAAACACCAATGCCTTTCGCGCAACGCGCGTCATTGAAAAACACTAGTTTATATAATATAATAGTTGTAAGAGTAACTAATATTAATTGAAGTTTTGTAACGCTTTAATGTTTATCACTCGCTTTAACAGATTGTAAAAAGGAATAATAACAACGAAAAAATTATATCAAAACTTAATTAACGCAGCTGTCAAACTTAGGTTCTGTTTGTTTTTGCTTATATTGTCTGTAGAAGACTGTTTGTTTAAAAAAAAAAAGATCTTAAAATGGCTTTTAATAGCTTAAAAAAAACTATGGATAATAGCTTCACTAAACAGATCAGATCTTCACACACACCCTTCTTCTTCTTCCTCTTCTCCCCTGCCACCACCACCTCCGCCACCACCACCGCACCACCTCCGCCACCACCTCCACCACCACCATCGTCAAAACCCACCACCACCAAACCCATCAATTTAGGGAGACCGTAGAGAGAGAGAGAGACCTGTGAGAGAGAGAGATCTGAGAGAGAGAGAGAGAGAGAGACCTGTGAGAGAGAGAGACCTGTGAGAGACCTGTGTGATGGCGGAGGTGGTGCGGTGGTGGTGGCGGAGGTGGTACGGTGGTGGTGGTGGTTGTTGTCACGGCCCCCGACCCGGTTTGGCCCGTTTCAGGAGCTGCGAGACAGAAATCCCGTGGTATTTATTTAATTGAGTTTAACAGCGGAAGTTTATCATCAGGATCTTTTTAAAGCTAAAATATTTCCCGATTATTTTATTTCACAACTCGGGATAAAACCTCGGTAATTTACAATCATATGATTTCACGGAGAAATCTTTAAGTTACATAACATGATTTCTTTATTTTATAACGAGCCACTTTCTTAAGCTTGCATTGCTTCACGGCACTTTTCCTGAATCACAACAGATCACCTGAAACATGTTTGAAAAAGGTTTTGTCAGCGGGAATTACTAAGTGAATCATTCATTTTGCTAAAACGACCTGTTTGTTATAATTTACAATATTGAGGGTGATTACATTGTTTCTATATCAACCAACTACCCACAGTATTTGTCACTCGACTTATTTCTGTGACTGTGGTCAGATCACCCATTGGCTAACTCGTTGTCCAATGGTGACGGGAACAAGTAATGTATACAAAACCCCACATACCGGCTGTAATTTGGTGATTACAAAGACTTAATCCCTGTAATTATAACCTTGAAAATAAACATGATTTTGAAAGTAGTTTGATAAAAAGAGAATGACTCACATTGCAGATTTAACACGGACAGAGTCTAGTCTACTGATTAGCCTTGTTAACCTATTTTAATAACAATGCACACAAAACTAGGTTAGTAATCAATACAGCATTTACGATAACTCACGAGATCAACCTTCACAACGAATGACAAAGTGCGATACTTAAACATCCATCGATTTAACGGCGAATGACAAAGCATAACCCTAATGTGGGCAGCACTTAAACATCCATTGGATAGTTTAATCAATCGGACATTGAATCGTAGCAGCGATCGAGTTATTACCCTGTTTTGCGGCAGCAATTTGTGATCTGTGTGTGTTTTTGTAGTATTTCTGCTATAACTCAGTGTACGTAACGAGCTTTTACGTCATTTTAACTCCAGAATTCAAGTCCCAGACTCTACTATTTATATACAAAAATTGACCCCCCTCGCGTGACGCAAGGGGTCCTGCCCTGGGCTTCGCGTGACGCGAAGGACACCTATTCTACCATAGGGTAGCTTCGTGTATGTGTAGGCTTGCTGAGTCGACAGTTTCGTAAAATTCAATTTTGACAACGTTTTATGTAGATAATCGTAACTAGGGTTTACCCCCCCCCCTGAGTTTTAGGGGCCCTGATCCTGATTCTGATTCTTCTGAAAATTTTAGGGTTTGTGCAGAATCACTTGGGTGTCTCAATTAGGGTTTCCTATTGGATAATTAAAGTAATAAATAGGACTTTTTAATAAGAGTTGTTACATTCTCCCCACCTTAATAAAAATCTCGTCCTCGAGATTTACTGGAATAATTGAGGATACTTTCGCTTCATTTCTGATTCCAGCTCCCAAGTGTATTCAGCTCCCCTCTTTGAATCCCACTTCACCTTAACTAGCACTAGTCGTTTATGCTTGAGAAACTTCACTTTTCTGTCTTCTATTTGAAGAGGTTTCTCTACAAATTTTAACTTTTCGTTTACCTCTATATCTTGGAGAGGTACTACCAGAGACTCGTCTGATAGACATTTCTTGAGATTGGATACATGAAATACATTATGTACTCCAGATAACTCTTCTGGTAATTGTAAACGATAAGCAACTGGTCCTATACGTTGGATTACTGGAAATGGTCCTACGTATCTTGGACTTAGCTTTCCTTTCTTACCGAATCGAACTACTCCTTTCCAAGGGGAAACTTTCAAAAGTACTTTATCTCCGACTTGAAATTCCAGTGGCTTGCATCGATTATCGGCATAACTCTTTTGACGATCTCGAGCCGTCTTCAGTCTTTCCTTGATTTGTGTGATCTTATCAGTCGTCTCTTGCACAATCTCGGGACCTGATAATTGACTTTCTCCTATTTCTTCCCAACAAACTGGAGTTCTACACTTCCTTCCATACAGTGCTTCAAATGGGGCAGTTTCAATACTTGAATGATAACTATTGTTATAGGAGAATTCAATTAATGGTAAGTGATCATCCCAGTTTCCACCAAAATCTATCACACATGCTCGGAGCATGTCTTCTAGAGTTTGGATTGTCCTTTCACTTTGTCCGTCTGTCTGAGGATGATATGCAGTGCTTAGATTTAATCGAGTTCCCATTGCCTCTTGAAAACTTTTCCAGAAATGAGAAGTGAAATGACTATCCCTATCTGATACAATAGAGAGTGGAACTCCATGTAGAGATACGGCTTCATCTACATACAACTTTGCCAATCTTTCCATGCTAAAGGTTTCTTTCATTGGTAGAAAGTGAGCAGATTTGGTTAATCGATCCACAATTACCCAAATCGCATCATTACCTTTTCTGGTTTTGGGCAACTTAGTAACAAAATCCATTGTTATGAGTTCCCATTTCCATACTGGCATTTCTAATTGTTGTAGTAGACCTGAAGGTTTTTGGTGTTATGCCTTAACTTGTGAACAAGTAAGACACTTAGAAACATATAGAGCTATATCCTTTTTCATTCCTATCCACCAAAAATTATTTCTTAAATCTTGGTACATCTTATTGTTTCCAGGGTGTATGGTATACCTAGATTTATGGGCTTCTTCTAAAATCTTATTTCTTAATTCTCCCTGCTTAGGTACCCAAATTCTGTTTTTGTGGAATCTCCAAATTCCATCAGCTCCTTGTTCTAATTCCTTTATTCGTCCCTTCATTCCTTCAGCATCATCCATGATTGCTGTTTCTTGAATATTCTTTAATTGTTCCATTAAATCTAACTGTAGATTTAACCTAAGAGCACGAACTCGTCGTTGTTTCTCATGGTACTTACGACTTAAGGCATCTGCATCTGCAACTACATTTGCCTTTCCTTTATGATATTGAATATCACAGTCGTAGTCATTTAGGATTTCCATCCATCTCCTTTGTCTCATGTTTAACTCTTTTTTCCCAAATATATTGTAACACCTCGAAAATTTACGTCCTATAATGTGTTGACACGTGTCATAGGTTTGAACGTGTGAAAGAATGTTCTTGAAGGACTAAAGTTGACAACCAGTGAAACTGTGTAAATATAAGGGTTCAAAGTGTCAACAATGAATAAATATACTTTACAATAACCCTACATAATGTTTATAACCTTAAACGAATGGATCATGGATCATACAAAGCGAATTGTGAAAGAAAGTGAGAGATTTCAAACTACAGGGGTTAAATGTGTCAACATGTAAAGTTATACCTCTGAGTGACCTTTTAGCAAACCCGAAGCCTTGTAACGATTAATTATGCTCACTAGTATGTACCATAAAAATTTCACCAAGTTTCGTTACCGTATGAGAAAGTTATGATAAAATTCGTGTGTGAGGGTTAGAATCGTCAACATTTAAATTTAGGGCTTTTCGGGTGATCACAAAGTTACCCGAGGACTTAACAAAGTGGGTATAAGTCTTAAAGCCCCAGATGTTAAATAACAAAGCTTCATATGCAAGTAGGATGGTGAAAACGACCTTTCGGGGGACCAAGGACCAAAATGCAATAACTAAAACATGTGTGACCTGACCAGAAGGGCCACGCGGCCCGCCTCATACATAGCAGAAGGCCATGCGGGCCGCCTGCGACCTGCAGATGCAGAAAACATTGGCAGCTGTCTGTTGGTGTCTTTTAACCGACTTAAATCCCATTTCTTGATACCTTGGGCTGCCCTAAGGTGGTTTTTAGCATGTAGGACACATGTTGGTCATATGATAACAATCCTAGACCTAGGTGTTGATCATCCGTGAAGTTTGAAAACCATAAAAGACCACAATTCTTGCATTTATCATTCATTTCATCCTCTGAGCATTTCTGGATCATTCAAGCAGGCCACAAGCATTCCATATCATCCATTAGACGTGTGTAAGTGCCTTTGATCCTTCTAAATTCAATTATGTTTAGTTTATAGCCTAGAAATCAAACCGTCGTAACTACGGTTTGACTTTCCGATAAATCACAATCGGTCCAGAGTTTAGTCGAATCAAAAGTTGTTATAAGATGGTATTTATATGTATAATAAACCCCTAAAAGGGCACTCACTGATTCGAATCCTAACTAGGTCGTTTGTCGAGTCAACGGTTGTCCGAAAAAGTCAACAGAAACATTAATCGCATATTTAACGATACGGAAGGCGTGTAACCTGTTTTATCAGTCATATAACTTGAAAATAAGTATAAAAACTTGTCTACGCTTGTTTGATTCGACAACTTTATGTTTTGAACCGATTCGGAACCGAGAGACGCAAAAGTTTGACTTTTGCTTTGACCTCAGTTCTGACCCGATTTATATAGGTTTAGACATGCCTTAAAGTTCCATTAGGACCTAGTTGCATGTGTGTATAAGCCTCTGCGTTTATACCACTCGAATCCCTAATCGTCCGATGCTTCCGTTAAACGCCTAAATATTGACCGTAATGCCCTTATGACCATAAAACGAGATTTTTGGAAATGTGAAAGTGCCATAATCTTAGTTACTGATTTTTAGACTTGTACCTAAAATTTCACATCAGTTGGAGGTCTAGATAAGGAGTTATGCTTAATGATGTAATTTGAATGCTTTTAAGTAATTAAACGGCGTCATTAGCGTAAAGCCTATCTAAACCCAATTTTTGACACCAAACCTTTTACCCACTAATGTAATATAATATTTTGGGATTTTTGAAGATTTTTAATTATTTTTAAACTGATCATAAGCTTGGATTAGCGCCTTAATTCGGTAATTACCGAATATGCCCTTTTAGGCCATAAAATGAGTTTTACAAATCCTTTTAACGCCAATCTAATTGCTACTGATTTTAAATAATAAATGGAGTGTTTTGAGCCTATTTATTTAATCAGAAAACTCAGAATCGCATTTTAACCCGTACGTCGCTTAAAACGACTTTATACGCGTATTTAACGCATAGTTTGGGTTTAAAACTAGTTTAGCATATAAGACTTATTACCAAATGTTATAACCTGTTAAAATAGGCTATTTTACTGATCAACTCAGACCCGGATCACAGGTGTCTAATTAAACCCTTTTATGATCTTTAAAAATGACAAAAATACCCCTACGGGGCTTATTATGAAATTAAACTCGTTATGGGCATCATGGGTGATATCCTACTGATATCACAACTTATTTAAGGCGTGTTAACTTAGGAAACCTGTTTAGGACTCTTACGGATACCCGTTACGCTTCATGCGCGTTCGGTTTATGTAACTAGTTTACATAAATTAGCCGAAACGGGTCAAACCTTATCGGTTTTATCTCAAAATCCAGAATGTGTATCATATACCCATATTAAACAAGTCTTCAAACTTGTCGGGTCTAAATCACATTCTATCCGGTCTTCGCTTAATCGTGCGTACGAACCGTATCTTTAAAACTAACCGGTCTAAGCGTAAGCTTAACTAAAGACCCGTTAGGATTCTAATAGGTTACTATAAACCTTCGTTCCAGATTAGGAGAACCCGGTAAAAGATACTTGCACTCGCTGATTTTGGTCTATACTTACTCAGGTAAATACTTTTAACTTATTTCCCTATACGGGCTTGGGGTAAGGTATATAAAATACCGCTTGGTCGGGCATTGAATATTTAATCTTATTATGGTTAAATTATTGAGATGACTCCGTTTAATTTGTTTTGTTTACTTAAAGCCTTTGGGGGGTTAATGACCGTGTCCCGGATATCCCTGGCATCATTTTTCGAAATGGCCACGACCTTAGCACTCAGGTGTAGGCGTACACCTGTCAGTGTCTCATAAATAAAGTGGTGTGTTTATTGATCTTTAACCCGGCTAGATCCGGGCTACTGAACGCATAAGGAACATGTAAATCCTTTACAAGTTTATATATTTAAATAATTATCCCAAGTTATAAAATATTATTTGTGCCTTGTGCCTTAAATGCATTTTCTTAAACTCTTTTCAAAATGAGTCGGTTGATTGTATTTACCAGTGTAAACTGACGTATTTTCTCAAAAAGGTTAAGTGCAGGTACTACGCGTAATTGGCTGGCTTATCTCCTAGCATCCACTATAAGTCTCGCAAGCTTGGATGTCATAGACTGTTGAACATTGTTTCCTTTTTGTTTTGATCTACCTGTGGATTTGTATTCGACTAATTGTGATACTTAATATTACAATACTGTTTGGTTGATACGAATTTATAATTTGCTTCCGCTGTGCATTTAAATATTGTGTTGTTTGACTATTACGTTGCCAACCACGTCACGATACTCCCCCACCGGGCCCACCGGTGACACGTGGAAATCGGGGTGTGACAGGTTGGTATCAGAGCCAACATTGAGTGAATTGAACACTAGCCTTTTGTGTTTAATCTCAATGACACAATTGCACATTCCTAAATCTTCGAGTCTAGACAAAGAACTTAGGAATAATCCAAAATGTTTTTATTTTATATTTTAATTTTGTTCTTTTATATTGCCTATTGTTACCTTTGTTTATATTAACAGGTACAACAATGCCGCCAAGAATTAGATGAGGAAGTCGGGGAAAGGAGCAAATCAGGGCCCCTAACGACCATGAGGCAGGGCCTTCACATCGACGAACTTCTTCTTCTTCTACAAGGAATGTCGATGCGAGGGAACTATGGAGGACATATGAAGAGTCTGCCAGACGATCCTTTTCGCATGCCTCAACACCTCCATATCATGACTCTTATGGGCCCCAGTCCGAGAATGAACCCCACAACTCGCAACATTCCTTCGGTGAACCTACTCCTGTATTTCAGGGTCAGTTTAACCCAGCGGACTATTTACCAGAACCAGTGGGCTTCAACCCACTAGGACCGGAGGATCACTTTTCGGGTGATCAAGCGATGGGTGAGGACGAGGACACAGATCCTGTCGAGCCTGCAACCGGAACCCCGAACCATCCAGTTGAGATCTCTGATGGTTCATCTTTTCACGGAACACCTTATCAGGGTCCGGATAGTTTTCAGGCGAGGTTCGACCAGTGTGAGTGGTACTATACACCATCTGAACATACACCATCTCACCATACACCATCTCACCATACACCATCTCACCATACACCGTCTCACCATACACCGTCTCATTCATCGTCTCACCAGCATCAGCAACCTCAGCAGCAACAACAGCAGCAAGATCCCTCTGGGGATCCACGTTTCGTGGCAGTCACGCCACCACCTTCACCGCCGCCAGTTCATATTGCACCTCCAGAACCACCAAGACGAAGGAGGACTGGCGCACGGATGTCAACACGAGGAAGGGATTTTCATTCCACCACTCCTCAACACTCTAGTGGCAGTCACTACCCGCCACAATATGAAGATCCACAGATGGGTGGACCGTCAGTTCCAGTTTCAGAGGTGAATTCAGCACCTATTGCACCGCCATCACCGGGTTTTGGCAACCCTATACCTGCTTATACTGCTCCAGCAGCTTACAACCCATATGGACCGCCAACATATCCTGGTTATAACTATGCTGATGACCCTTACAACGTGGCATCAAGCTACCTAGCCCATAATAATCCTGAGGGACCATATGGACCCCCTTGGGGAATGGGATACCCAGCTCGGGGGTATCAAGCACCGGTTCAGCCGCCACCACGGTACCAGCCACCACGGGTTCCCCCTCATGAGCAGGAGGATCTCCGTCAAAGACTGGCCAGGGTGGAGCATGACTTCCAGCGAGAGCGTAGGAAGAATCAAGGGTTTATGAGTGGTTTAGCAGATTTACTGAAAGGAAGGAAGAAACGGGATCGTTAAATCCCAATATGTATTATTGTATTTCATTTTTAAATCAAGTCCCTGTGAGGACATTTGTTTATGTGTGTATGTAGTCCCTGCGTGGACATCTATCTTTGTACCTAGTCCCTACGAGGACTTGTCTTTATTAGCTCCTGCGTGAGCAACTGTTTCTGTGAAAAGTCCCGTTTAGGGCGGTATGTAATCTTGTAATATATTAATGGAATGTAAGTTTATAAATTTCATGTTTGCCATTATGTGCACAAATAAATTATATATGAAATAAATAAATTAAAAATCTTTCCTTTTGACTTAATCTGCCTATTTAATTATTATTTAAGGATCTTAAAGGTAAAACCTAGCCTACATGCCATTATAAGACTTGGCCAAGACGGTAAGACCTGTATAAAAGATTCAAATCCATGTTAACATCTGAAAACATGTTAACACTCCTGGCAGACATGATTCGTTAAAAACACACGTGTTATTATTATATGGATCTTTTCAAAGATTCTAAACCCAAATAAATGATCTCTGAATCATGGGTTAAATCATTAATAAATATGATCAGATCTTTTTACCATCCATTGGTAATGGAATGCCTACGGGCCCTTCTCATTTTCACATGAGACAAAAGACAGTATTAGTCTGTGACCCTGTCTGATAAAGGTAATGAACCTTGTTCAAACCTTCATGCTTTGATTCTCTGAAATCATAGCTTATAATCTATATTGTCCCTGTGACTTGGCCTTATGTGCTAATAAAAACTGATATTGTTTTATAATTAGGATAAATTATATTAGAAATCCTAAATTTATGTGAGTAATAAATTAACCATATATGGTCTATGTTACCACGATTAATAAAATTGCCATAAAAGACAATTCTATAATAAACTCACCAATAAGTTATTGTCGATATGTTACAGTTCAAGATACATGGCAGACTCAAACGAGGTCAACAGTCACCCAGGGATAGTAAATGATAATGCCCGTGTAAACGTAGCAGGTGCAGAGTTACAAGCTATGATAGATAATGCGGTTAATAGAGCTATGGATAGACAGCACCATGGATCAAGTGGTACCCATACGAGGACCCATTCTGCATCACACACTAGAACACCCTCCAGGACCCACACTGCCCACAACAGTAATTCTCACCACTCCTCGAATCAAAGGAGTAATCCATCCCAAAGAGTCGTACAGAACCAAGAACCTCGTAATAGGGGTTGCACCTATAAATACTTTGTGTCGTGCAAACCCAGGGACTTCAATGGGGAAAAAGGAGCTGTTGATTGCATGACGTGGATGGATGAAATGGATACTGTGGTGGATATTAGTGGTTGCCATAACAGGGATATTGTGAAGTTTGTCTCACAGACTTTCAAAGGAGAAGCCTTAGCCTGGTGGAGATCTTTGATCCAGGCCACAGGGAAAGTCCCGTTATACAACATGACCTGGGAACAGTTCATGGCACTAATCAAGGAAAATTTCTGCCCTCAACATGAGGTTGAGAGAATTGAATCTGACTTCCTGGCGCTGGTCATGAAAAACCTGGACTGTCAGGCCTACCTTACTACTTTCAATACTTTGTCAAGGTTGGTCCCTTATTTGGTGACTCCGGAGCCTAAACGTATAGCTCGTTTTATCGGGGGTTTGGAACCGGAGATCAAAGCAAGTGTAAAGGCCTCCAGACCAACCACTTTTCGGTTAGTAACGGACATATCGTTATCTCTGACCTCAGATGCTGTCAGGCTGAGGTCACAAAGGAAAAATGATACCGAAAAGAGGAAGCGTGAGGATGACAACTCACGACGTTCAGACAAGAGGCAGAAGGGAAACAACGACCAAAAGAAAGGGTCAGGTTTTAAGAAGGATGGTCAGCAGACGGGTGAAAAACCCAGATGTAAAATCTGCAAGAAGCAGCACTTTGGGAAGTGCAGGTTTGAATCGAATTCGAATTCACAATCGAAAGCTTTTGCATGTGGGTTGTGCAAGTCTAAGGAACATAAGACCTTGGATTGCAAGAAGATAAAGGATGCGACCTGGTACGGTTGCAATGAAAAGGGGCACATCAAGAGCAACTGCCCAAAATATGCCAAGAAGCCCGAGGAGACTAAGAAGACCAATGCTAGGGTCTTCAGGATGGATGCTAAGGAAGCCGTCAAGGACAACAACGTGATAACAGGTACCTTTCTCGTAAATGATGTTTATGCGAGAGTGTTATTTGATTCAGGCGCTGATAAGTCCTTTGTAGATAATAAGTTTTGTGAATTGTTGAAACTACCTGTTAAAACTTTAAGTGTTAAGTATGAGGTGGAACTAGCAGATGGCACTTTAGAAACCGCTTCAACCTTATTAGATGGATGTTTCATATCCATTAAGAATCACTCTTTTCCTTTGTCCCTACTTCCTTTGAAACTAGCCGGTTTCGATATAGTTTTGGGTATGGACTGGTTATCTCATAACCAGGCCCAGATTATTTGCAATAAGAAGCAAGTGAGGGTCAAGACTTCGTCTGGTGAATCACTTACTATCCAGGGAGATACCCAGTATGGGCTGCCCGAGAAAATGTCTATACTCAAAGACTCAAAGTGTTTGAAGAAGGGCTGTGTCATCTTCATGGCACAGGTGATTATTGATGAGCCGAAACCCAAGATTGGAGATATCCCAGTCGTTTCTGAATACCCTGGTGTTTTTCCTGAAGAACTACCGGGTTTGCCCCCAGATAGACAAGTAGAATTCAGAATCGACATTATTCCTGGATCAGCACCGATAGCTAGGGCGCCTTATAGGTTGGCACCAACAGAGATGAAGGAATTGAGAACGCAGTTAGATGATTTGCTAGCGAAAGGTTTCATCAAACCTAGTTCGTCTCCGTGGGGAGCACCAGTTTTATTTGTCAAGAAAAAGGATGGATCGATGCGTCTGTGCATCGACTATCGTGAGCTTAATAAGGTCACCATCAAGAATAGGTATCCTTTGCCAAGAATCGACGATCTGTTCGATCAACTTCAAGGGGCAAGTTTCTTCTCTAAGATTGATTTAAGGTCAGGCTATCACCAATTGAAGGTTAGAGATGAAGACGTGCACAAGACTGCATTTAGGACTCGTTATGGTCATTACGAGTTCCTAGTGATGCCTTTTGGGCTCACTAATGCACCTGCCGCGTTCATGGATCTCATGAATCGCGTTTGCAAGCCATACTTGGATAAATTTGTTATCGTCTTCATCGATGACATCCTCATTTATTCGAAGAGTCAAGCTGATCACGAGAAGCATCTCCGTTGCATTCTAAAGCTACTTCATCAAGAGAAGCTCTATGCCAAGTTCTCGAAGTGTGAATTCTGGCTTCGAGAAGTCCAATTTCTTGGACATGTCGTTAGTGAGCGTGGTATCCAAGTTGATCCCGCTAAATTTGAAGCTGTTATGAATTGGCATGAGCCCAAGACGCCTACAGAAATCCGTAGCTTCTTAGGTTTGGCAGGATACTATAGGCGATTCATAGAAAATTTCTCAAGGATTGCTGCACCCCTGACTTCGCTGACACGTAAGAAGATTAAGTTTGACTGGGGTCCTAAGCAGCAGGAATCCTTCGATATTCTGAAACAAAAGTTGAGCGATGCTCCAGTACTAACATTGCCTGATGGGGTAGAGGAGTTTGTAGTTTATTGTGATGCATCACACACCGGGATGGGGTGTGTGCTTATGCAGAAAGGCAAAGTCATTGCCTATGCATCACGCCAGTTAAAGGTGCACGAAAAGAATTACACCACCCATGACTTGGAATTGGGTGCCGTTGTATTCGCACTAAAGCTTTGGAGGCACTACCTATATGGAATCAAATGTGTGATCTATTCTGATCACAAGAGCCTTCAACATCTGTTCAATCAGAAGGACTTGAACATGAGGCAACGCCGTTGGATGGAAACTCTGAATGATTACGATTGTGAAATAAGATACCATCCCGGCAAGGCGAATGTAGTCGTCGATGCCTTGAGTCGGAAGGAGAAGGTGAAACCCATCCGAATCAATGCCAGGAGCATGGAAATAAAGAACAGCTTGATAGAAAGGTTGTTAGCTGCACAGAAGGAAGCTGTGTTGGAAGCTAACTATCCTAACGAAAAGCTAGGAGTAACTGAGGAGCAGTTATCTCTTAGTAAGGATGGAATTCTTAGATTGAATGGACGGATATGGGTTCCAATCTATGGAGGACTCCGAGATGCTATCCTCCAGGAAGCCCACAGCTCTAAATATTCTGTTCATCCTGGAGCTGATAAAATGTACCAGGATCTTAGGGCAAATTATTGGTGGATAGGCTTGAAGAAGTCTGTAGCTACCTATGTAGCTAAATGCTTGACGTGTGCGCAAGTCAAGGCAGAACATCAAAAACCGTCAGGTTTGCTACAACAACCTGAACTTCCTACTTGGAAGTGGGAAATGGTAACTATGGATTTTATCACCAAGTTACCCAAGACAAGGAAAGGAAATGACACCATCTGGGTGATAGTTGACCGACTGACTAAGTCAGCACATTTCCTACCTATTAAGGAGACCTACAGCTCCGATATGTTAGCCCAACTGTACGTTGACAAGATTGTAGCTCTACATGGCATACCTGTAGCTATTATCTCTGACCGAGATACTAGATACACATCACATTTTTGGAAAAGTTTCCAACAATCTTTGGGCACACGTTTGAACTTTAGTACGGCTTACCATCCACAGACTGACGGTCAGAGTGAGCGTACTATTCAAACGTTAGAAGACATGCTGCGTGCATGTGCGATCGATTTGGGAGGAAGTTGGGATAAGAACCTACCCTTAATCGAATTCTCCTACAACAATAGCTACCATACCAGCATCAAGGCTGCGCCTTTTGAGGCCTTATACGGTAGAAAGTGTAGATCGCCAGTTTGTTGGGCGGAAGTTGGAGATGTCTAATTATCTGGACCAGAGATCGTGTTTGAAACGACGGACAAGATTGTCCAGATTCGAGACAATCTCAAAGCTGCCCGGGATAGGCAGAAGAGTTACGCTGATCCAAATCGTAAGGATTTTCACTTCGAAGTAGGTGACAAAGTTCTACTTAAAGTGTCACCCTGGAAAGGAGTGATGCGGTTTGGTAAGAAAGGCAAACTAAGCCCGAGATACATAGGACCTTTCGAAGTTATCGAACGTGTCGGGTCAGTTGCCTATAAGTTGAACTTACCAGAAGAGCTCAGTGGAATTCACAATGTGTTCCACATCTGCAATCTAAAGAAGTGTTTCGCTGACGAATCACTGGTTATACCACATACAGATGTGCATATAGACGCGAGCTTAAAATTTGTTGAAAAACCCTTGTCGATTGAGGATCGACAGGTAAGGAAGCTTCGAAGGAAGCATATACCTTTTGTAAAGGTCAAGTGGGATGCTCGTAGAGGTCCCGAGTATACGTGGGAGGTTGAGTCCACGATGAAAGAAAAGTACCCTTACTTGTTTCAGTAAATCTCGGGTCGAGATTTCTTTAAAGGGGGTGAGGATGTAACACCTCAAAAATTTACGTCCTATAATGTGTTGACACGTGTCATAGGTTTGAACGTGTGAAAGAATGTTCTTGAAGGACTAAAGTTGACAACCAGTGAAACTGTGTAAATATAAGGGTTCAAAGTGTCAACAATGAATAAATATACTTTACAATAACCCTACATAATGTTTATAACCTTAAACGAATGGATCATGGATCATACGAAGCGAATTGTGAAAGAAAGTGAGAGATTTCAAACTACA
>JARYGA010025055.1:0-44860 GCA_030545235.1 Helianthus tuberosus
TTGTAACTGAGACATTAGCTCTTGAAGTTCCGATGGAGCTAATCTACAGGGTGCCTTAGCCACCTGTTTCACACCCGGGACTAGTTCGATCCCAAACTCTACCTCACGTTCAGGTGGTATTCCTAGTAAATCCTCCGGGAATACGTCTTCAAACTCTCGTACGATAGGTACGTCTTCAATCTTTGGTGACTCTTTTTCCGAATCATGTATGTAAGTCAAATATGCTTTATACCCATGTTGAATGAGCTTACGGGCTTCCATCATTGAGCACACTATGGGGTTGCAACTCTTTTCCCCATAGATGATGGCATGCCTTCCGCTTGGAGATGTTAGCTATATCTCCTTACGAAAGCATATCACATTGGCGTGGTAGCGGGACAACCAATCCATCCCAACCACCACTTGGAATTCCCCCATTGACAAATTCAGACAAGAGTAAACTCAGACAAATTTGGAGTGTGTTAAATTCGGAACCTCTTCCAGATTATCTACCAATACTGACTTCACATAAAGGTCACAGATAAACATGGAAGATACAAACTCGGAAGGAATAAATTCAGAACTTTTAACAATTTATAGAAATCCGAACAGAACCAAAATGGATCAAAGGCCCAGATCGAACAAAACCCAGCATTTCTTCTCCAAAAGCAGCTCGAATTTCTTCATATCTGAACCAAAATCACCCAAATTTCTTCAAGTTTTCTGCAGAAATTTCACGTCTTCATGATGTTTGGCGGAAACAAACATCAAATCAAGAGTAATGGTAG
Organism: Helianthus tuberosus; assembly: GCA_030545235.1. Lineage (NCBI taxonomy): Eukaryota > Viridiplantae > Streptophyta > Magnoliopsida > Asterales > Asteraceae > Helianthus > Helianthus tuberosus. The sequence goes on from JARYGA010025055.1 coordinate 768, forward strand.
TTCTGTCTGACACTAATACCTTGAGTCACCGGATATTGCACTTACACACTCCTCCTTGACTGATGATATCATGCCTGCTTTCAACTTTGGCTGAGACTTGATCTTTTTGGCAGAGCACAACGATCTTCAACCATTCTAATAAAAGACTTGCTAACGATCACTTAAATGGCTACTATGAGAAATCCGAAGAATCCAACATCAAGCATTGTCGATCCTTCCCTTCAAACTACTCCCGAATCAAGTTAACGCAAACCGACCTACAACCAAATGTAAGAATATCGCTCGATCCTTGATCTTCAAACTTAACTGACAGAAGAATGAAACATCAGATTTCCAATGCCCAACATCGAACACTTCAAATTATGCAAAGACATGAAGTTTGGTTTGATAAGTTAATAACAAACCAAACTTCGAAAATGTACATTCGCCATCTTGATCAAAGTCTTCAACCAAGTGTCTGAAATCATTTCATCTCGAATCTTCAAGATCCAATCTCGCATCTTCACGAATCCACCAACTACCCGATGACTTGTGTCTCTGATCTCCCACTCAATGTAAGAACCACCTAATTATTTCGATAATCTGACTAGTCACCAACTTGGAAGAGGGACCAAGAAGACTAATTTTCTCTACTCTAACCGGCATGTGATAAAGGATCAATCTTCAACTAGTTACCAAACAAACAATCAACTTCATCACGTCAACACTTGATCAACCCTCGAACAAACTCGACGAAACTCAGTCACACACTAGCTCTAAACTATACCATGTTTTAAACTTTTCTACATCTGCGAGATTAAACCACATTTAATCTCAAGATTGTAAACACGAACTTGTTTCATTGTCGTACCAAAGAGTTGTTAGAAATTTACAAAGAAAATAGGATATTTTAAATTTTTACTCCCCCTCTTTCTTTGTAAACTTTCAAAGTCCAGGCCACTTCTACTTCATTCTCCTCGAATGGCCGATAAAAGTCCTAACTTATCCCAAAACTCTAGTACGGACCAAATCCGAACATCGAGAAACAAGTAACCGAATTTAACTCAAAATTCCGAGTATAACTCTTAAATTCCGAATTTAACTACTAAATTTGGACATTTTAAAATGTCTGAATTTAACATCAATTCTGAGATTAACTAACAAATTCAGACGCAATTTTTTTTGCTCCCCAAGTCCGAATTTAACCATGTATAGTCCGAATTTAGAAAACTAATTCCGAATTTAGCAAACTAATTCTGAATTTAACCTATTTATTCTGAATTTAACATTTGTTTTCCGAACTTAATTATATAATCCGAATATAACCCATATATTCGGACAGGAGACAACCTCGGACAAGGATCAATATACATAAATTCGCCAAATATAATCCCACAAATCCGAACACAATTAGCATTCAAATTCGGACCTCACAAATTTGGATAAAAGTAAACTCGGACAAATTTGGAGTGTCTTAAATTCGGAACCTCTTCTGGATTATCTACCAATACGTGACTTCACATAAAGGTCACAGATAAACACGAAATATACAAACTTGGAAGGAATAAATTCAGAACTTTTAACAACTTACAGAAAATCCAAACAGATCCAAAATGGATCAAAAACCTAGATCGAACGAAACCCAACATTTCTTCTCTAAAAACAGCTCGAATTTCTTCATATCTGAACTAAAATCACCCGAATTTCTTCAAGTTTTCTGCAGAAAATTCACGTCTTCATGATGTTTGGCGGAAATAAACATCAAATCAAGAGCAATGGTGATTCGGAATGCGGTTAGACCATTCCGAATCGGTAACCATGCTTTGATACCACCTGAAAGTCCCAGGACCCACTGGATCGTCGACGCATAACCTCCGTTGCACTTGATTGAAGATATGAAACATCAAAACGTAAAAGATAGAAAGATGTAGAAGATGAATCTCTTTATTATTGAAACATTCATCACAGATTTACAACCGAAAGAGTATACATCATCTTCCCCAACCTGGTTTGGGTCACACATTCCTAAACTTGGACTTTCTCTCTCTAGACACACAGTCTCTCTCTCTCTAAGGTGTGCACCAACCTTTCAAGGATTGCCCTAATCTAACCTACTCAACACATATATATAGGCTAGATTAGGGACTAAACCCGGACAAACATATTGTCCGGGATACAACAAACTCGGACAGACCTACACACATACTTGTCCGTTTTAAACTAACAAACTCTAACAACATACCAAGTCCGAATATAACATATGAATTCGGACATTACACTATCCACAAAACTCGGACAACAAACCTAGTCCGAATTTAACTGATAAATTAGGACAAGGTATCTTACTTGGACCTTTGATTCTTTGACTTGGACCTTCGACTTCTTTGACCAGAACTGATAAAGCATAGTTACCCAGCAGGAACTGCACTTACAAAAGTAGTGGCGGATCTAGACCAAAATTTTAGGGGTAACGTTCAAAATTGTTTTTATCGTACTTCATACAATGTAAACGGAACAAAAATAAAAAACACGATAACAAATGAATTTAAATACATACCTAACAAATTTCTCCTTTTCGGTTTTTGAAAGATTGAAATCGAGTCATTACATGCTCTTCTTTTACTTTATTGATTTGGTTGGGCCGCTCTAACCAGATATAGGAAACGGATCACATATTTATTTATTAACCAAAGATATATATAAGCTATTTTGGAAAATCGTTGAATAAAATAAAACATACTAATAATGAAAAAGTAGTAAGACTTGTAATTTCCAAGGCTCTACTTCTCGAGACATCATTATCACTTTTCAAGGTTCCAAACTTCAATTTCAATTATAAACTCTAAAACAACTTCTCCATTCTCTTTCTATGCCTTCTTTTCAAATTTTCATTCTTTTTTCTAGTTCTAGAGAAGCCTGATTGCAATATGCTTCATAGGTTTTGAGTCGTCTTTTCAAATTTTCATTTTTTTTCTAGTTCTAGAGAAGCCTGATTGGAATATCCTTCATAGGTTTTGAGGATGAAGGTAACAAACAAGATTTATTCAAACACACAGTGATACACCAAATACTTTTTTTTCATTTTTTTTGGTAAAGGGTTACCCCGGTAAATTTCATTCCACAAAAAAACGATATAATTACAAGTGATAGGTTGAATACCTACCAGTTCATATACACAACATGTTGTGTATACGTACAACCAAAGACACCAACACCCTAGCAACTAGGACTAAAAACACAAGCTAGAAAGACACCTAGCAAAACCAAAGACCATACACGAAACTAATCAGCCTTCATCTATGTATAGCGTAAACGCCCTAGGCATCTTCCACTCTTGAAGGAGCCGATCCACTTGAGTTGAGTTCTTGAACTTCATCGTGACCAATTTAAGTCGTATAGAGATTTTAATTTCATCAACCATTTGATTCACATCTCTAGTCTTCGTAGTAAACAATCTGTGATTCCTCTCTTGCCAAACATAATAAGCTGTAGCCGCCACCACTAGCTTACCAATAACATTCTTCGCTGATTTTGAATTAGCATGAGTTATCAACCAATTGAGAATGTCATCCCATTGATTAGACAAAAACTGAGTGCCCCAAGCTTCTTCGTTTGGTCCCAACCTGGGAAGCAAACATAGAATGAAAGAACAAGTGGTTATGTGAATCCAGGCCGTTTTTACACAACGTACAACACATTTAGTTCATATTGCCTCCAACCCTCCATTGCATAATCTTATCTTGAGTTTTAAGTTTCTGACCAATAATCTGCCATATCAAAAATGCATGCCTCAGAATGCAATGCGAAAACCACACAGATTTGATCCATCTGACTCGTGGGTTCCTCCTACGAATGGAGTCCCAAACTACCTTAGTTGAGAACTTATTATCTCTTCCACTACTATCCTTCCACACTAAAGAACCTCTTCTATTCAGATGCAAATTCAGTTGTGGTAGGTTATTTAAAACAGGGAAAAGGTCTAACCAAGCAGCTGGCCAAAGCCACTGACCATCTTGATTCACGTCCGCCACTGTCGAGTATAAGTCAAATCCTGCCCAATGAATCAATCTAGGTGAAATAAAATTCCCAATCGGCTCCACATCAGTCCATTTATCAAACCAAGCAGATGTGGATTTTCCATCTCCAATAGACGACCAAATGAAAGGACGAATCTGGTCTCTCAATCTGAGAATTTTCCTCCATCCACTTGTGCTACCTGTAGTAACCCACGAGTCCCAAAAACTCCTCTTTTTCAATTTACAGGCATGGATCCACTTTACCCACAAGGATTCCCTGTGTGACAACAAATTCCAAATATGAAACGTCATGAGAGCTTTATTCACCTCATAGATGCTTTTTACACCTAATCCACCTTCGGCTATAGGGAGACAAACACTCTTCCAAGACATTTTAGCTTTTCCTTTACTCATTTGCCCTTAACTCCAAAGAAAGTCTCTGTTGGGATTGAACCCTATCAGAGGAACAAATAATTAAAGCCAAAACTGGATCAGAGTAGTGGATCCAGAATAAGCAGATGTTATGTACTCAAGTCTCTCCCCTTGAAAGTGGTTTCAACATCTGCTGACCTCCTATCTACTGATCGGTACAACTGCTGACCTACAACTGCTGATGAAGACTAAAGCCCTGATGTTCAATCTACTACCTTGAGTCAAGCACTGCTTGGTTATATCAAGTGCTGCTGGGTTCACATCAGTGGAAGGATTCAGCAGTAGTTTAGTTTGTCTTTATGTAATGAATTGTAATAGCAGTTGTTAGAATAGCAGTACTTGTATAGATCAGAGGTTAGAGTTTGTTAGGAGGTTAGATGTCACTTTGATGGTGATGTCAGCAAAGATGCCACAGTGGTTTGTCCATGCCTATAAATAGAACAGTACCCTGTACTGTTCTATTAGCTCTTCACCATCTTCTTCCTGCACGAACAAATCACAGTGAGCTCAGGCTGAGGGGGATTTTTTTTACATACATGCAAGTGTAATCGTTGAATGAAATAAATTCAATCATTCGGTTCATTGTTGAAAATGTGTGTTGAAAGCAATTCTCCTGTTTGATTGTGAAAAGTTTGTTTCCATTATTTTCCGCTGCACTACTCATTCATTGTTCATCTTAATTCAAACGTAAAACACAATCAAAACCAAACTCAGATCCTAACAATTGGTATCAGAGCTCGGACAGTCAAATTTGATTTAACAATCATTTTGACATAAATAGTTCAGCTCACAATCGTTGATACTGATAGTTTGTTCGTTTTGTTGAAAAACAGTGTAAGGTTTAATCACCATCAAAGTTGATTAATCAGTGCCTGTAAAACAACCAGGATGACGTCACAATCACAAGATGATAAGAATAAAATTGGCTCTCTTTTCAAACCACCCATGCTTAAACGTAATGAATACAACATCTGGGAGAGAAGGATGGGTCACATCCTTGCTCAACAGAATACTGGATGTTGGAGATCTGTTGTTTTTGGACCACAAGTTCCCATGGTGCCAAGTGCTAAGGATACAAAGAAGTTCGAACCTAAAAAACCTGAAAATTATACTAAAACTGATTTCCAAAAGTTCGAACTCGATGCCAAAGCATTTAGCATCATTGCATCTGCATTACCCAATGAAATCTATGCTGGGCTGTTACATTGTAACAGTGCCAAAGAGCTATGGGATGCACTGAAGGAACAGTTTGGGGGAACAGAAGAAGTGATTGAAAATAATAGGGAAAATCTGAATCAGGAGTATGAAACCTTTTGTCACATCAAGGGTGAATCATTGACCCAACAGTTTGAGCGATTTAGCTGTCTCATTAGTGAGCTAAGACTTGTTAAAGTTACATTTCCTAAATCAACACAAAATAGCAGGTTTCTTAGATCACTACCTGAAAAATGGGACACAATTGCTTTTGTAACTAGAAATTCAGTTGAGTTCAAAGATCTGACCCTGACTCAACTTCATGGTAGACTCCTGACCTATGAAAGGGAGTTAAACCAGAAAAAGAAGTTGCAAGAGTCTGGCAAAGTTGCTGATGACTATGCATTTAGCAGCACAGCTCTTTTTGGTCAGGAAGAATCTGGTAGCAGTAGTAAGGATCAGAGTTTTGATCATTTTATTGATATAACTGCTGGTGGAAATTTTAACAACTCTGATTCTCACTCTGCAAATTATGCTTTTACTGCAAATTATGAAAACCAGATGTCAGATAACTTGTGTTTTGAACTAAATGATTTGCAACACTTTGATCCCACTGACTTAGAGGAGATGGACATTTTGCATCAATTGGCTTTGCTTAGTGTAAGAACAAGCAAATTCTATAAAAGAACAGGGAGAAAATTCCCAGGGTTGCATGGGAATTTAAGAGTGGGGTTGGATAAATCAAAACTAAAGTGTTGTTGGACCGTTGTTGTGACCCTAAACAGTCAGTTAAGGCAGTTCATCTTCGTTTACAGAGGCAGAATCAAAGTAAACAAAGTCATAACAGCTTGTTTCCTTTCAATTCTTTTCTATTAATGCTTTTCCAGAGACTTTACAATGATTTCTGATGAAATTTTGGCAGCACCTTGTCTCTCACACACACACAAGTTCGCTTCAAATGACGACACACATAACCTATTTGTAGGCAAGACTAGTTCGCTTGAGATGACACGGATTACTTTCAAGCGAACTGATATGTAGTTGGTTTCGCTTGAACATGACATGGTGTCATTTCAAGCGAACTCACCTATATTAACATATACAAACCCTAATTTCAACTCTATTGTGTGCTCGATCATTCTATCTAGACCTAAGACTTGATTAAGACGAAGTTAACAGACATTCAATGCACCAACAGACTCCCCCTTGGATGTTGACGAAGTCTTCGGTGTCAAGTCTTTAGTCTTAGTCTGTTTCCAACTTTGTCTTCTCATTGCAAAAACTCTCTCTTCACAGATTCAGGAACTCAACCTAGCTCCATCTTCAATCTCCCCTTCGACTGTTGACTCAGAATTCTGACTCCCCCTTTCACAGACTCCCCCTCTCGATCAGCTAGGGCTCAAATTCTGGTTCAATCTTTGACTTTTTAATTGCCATGGGGATTCTTGTTACCTGCACAATCTCTACCTAAATATAAGATATATGACAAGAACAATTTCAATCCAAACTTACCATTCAACTTTCAGTGTTAGAAACCCTCTTAAATATTCAGGTCCAAGTTAATGACCCTGATTACTCAATTAATCTACCAAGTCCAACTTAATGACCTTGGTTGATCTGAGATAAATCATACTGACATTCAATTCAATTTGATTTTCTGAAAATTACAAGTTTCAAATTAATGAACTTGCTTTAACATTTCAACTTCTCAAACTTATCATGTTTAGCTCCAAACTCATCATCCAGCCCAGAAACTTCCTGCATCTGCTTCAAATTGTGAATCTGAAGATCAACTTTGTCGGAAAATAAAGCAGAAGTGTAAAATCTTTTTGGATTTTGAATAAAGCTTCTAATCTAGAAATGAAATACAGAACTAAAATGCAGTAAACGGAAACTATTTACAAACATATTTTTGGTTAAGCGTGTTAGGGAATCATATTGTCACACCCCGACCACGTGGAACATACAAAACGTGGCGGAAACATCGGGGAGTGTTGTAACAGAATTAATTGTTTCAAATCCATGGCAATTGAAGTTTCGTTTTATTGATTAAAAGTGTTACAAGTCTAATCAATCAAGGAAATACAACAAAATTAACTAGTCTTGCATCTTTTATTGTCACTAAAGCCCAAGTCTGCCTATATGTAACTTGATCATCTTATGCAACAGTTCCTGAAAAACACATGTGAAAATAGGTACGTCAGCATAAAAATGCCTGTGAGATACATAGGTTTTGTGAAAATAGGTTCCATGACTTATGTTTGAGAAAAAGTTTAGTCATGAACCTTGTAATTTGCTTTGTTTTGTAAATCATTTGAAAATCGATAAGATCAGATGATATGTATAAATAAGTAAATAATGTATGGTTAAATGAATAACCATAGTAAAACGGATTTGTATAAGATAAGTTGTTTGTAAAACTATGTCTTGTGAAAAGTATGTTATTTGTATAAAATGTTATATGTATCAAACTGAAATGATTCAAATAACGCTACAATATGTAATACCATACAAACACTTATATATAGGAAGTACCAGCGGCGTATCCACCATGCTTGTATCATATTACACACGCATCGTTACTTAATCACTTAATCAAACCAAACAAATGTCAAAATGTCTATGTCAAATATCCATGTCAAATGTCTATGTCAAATATCCATGTCAAATGTCTATGTCAAATATCCATGTCAAATGTCTAAGTCAAATATCCATGTCAAATATCTATGTCGAAATATCATGTATGGCAAGTGAAATGTCTCAACTAAACCATATACACAAAAACAAAGTATTAAAGTAAAACTTGGTTTAAATCAAAGTTATGTTTTGTGGGAAATGCATGATCAAATGTCAATCATGTTAAAATGTCTATGCCGAAATGTCTATGTCAAATACGGTTCACACGGTTCACAGATACAACGGTTCACAGATATCAACGGATCACAGTCAAATGATTACAACGGTTCAATATGTAGTATAATGTATTCATATGCTAGAAAAGCATATGCAACAGAAAAGCAATGTAAAACAATGTACTAAGTACGCACACAATTTGGGCATACATAGCATGAAATGTAATGAAATCATGTACTATAATGTACTAACGAACATAGCAGTATATGATGTGAAAACAGGAAAGCAGGAAAGTAACAAGTAGGCACATGTGTTCCACCCCAAAACAGTTTGGAAAACAGTAAAAGAGGGGTCTATGTACTCACCTGGGATTGCTCAGTAGTTCTGGAGTGACAACTAAACAATGCTAGAGATCGCGGATATCAAACGGCACCTAGTATAGGTAGCTACATTAATAAACCGGACCTAAATCGGAAGATCGGGTAGCATTAGGGTTTGTAAACCAAACGAGTGTAGAGACTCGTGTCTTTTGGTTTTAACAAAGCCTACATACTAAATGAAACTTAACCTAAGTGTCTACGACCCATTACGACCCGTTTAGGTAGCTTTATGCTACTTTAACGCGTCGTTCGCGTGAAACGCGTTCGGACCGCCCAACTAGCCCTATGACAAGTGTTATATGCCTAAACATATTACATAATCAGTTATGTGACAAAGGTTTAGGTTACATATGCTTAATTACCAATTATATATGAAAAGGGTATTCTGGTAATTTACCTAAGGCATATAAACTACCTATCATACAACTACTTAAACGATGTGACCATAGGGTATAACCTCGGAAGGTTATTCCCTACCTACTATGGTCACCTAATGTGTTTGGTCGGATCCTAATGATCGACCAAACTGGGTCGGGTTCGAGGTATAAGCGATTCATTAGATCGCTTACCCTACGACCCTAGACAACGTGGTAATCAGTAGGCATAGTCCCAAGGGACTATGACCATCGTGATTACAATCACGTTGCGAAGTTCAAACGAACTTCGCATTGACCATTACTGGTCAACGCTGAAAGTCAAACAAAGTTTGACTTTCTGACTCGAAAAGCAGTAAAAATAAGGAAAAGAACGAAAGAATACTTACCCAGGGTCCCCGAATGCTAACCCAGATCAAAATAGCTCAGGTATGAAACGAAGGTTCCAACTTAGAGTCTTTTCAATCAGATTTGTGGGTTTTTAAGCCAAAGGGGGGTGGGTATTTATAGTAAACGGTCCACCGTTAAGATCGTTTCAAGGAAACCGTGCCTTAATCCAACCCGTACACTTGTCGGAACCTTATGGAAGCTAAATGCCATCCTTATCAGCTGAATATGCAAGTGGGAAACATGTGGATGTGAATCGAACAGCTGGAACATGCTGACTGTTAAGTCTGATCTGTTCTGCAGGTTGCTTTACGGACCTCAAAGCTGCCAAGGTTGAGGTCCGTAAGCTTACTTTGGCAGAATTACAGTTTTGGTCCCTGCAGCCCAGAACTTGGTTTTTGATGCATTTTTGACACGTTTAAGCCTCGTTAACCCCATTTCAAAGCTCTAAAATGAAGTTAAAGTATAGGGAACTTAAAACATGCTCAAAAATATCTCGGATGTCGGTTCGTTTGGCCGTACGGTCGCGATGTTCGGTTAATTACAACGGAATGCGCACAAGCGCGAAAAACGATCCAAATGACGCGACGAATGGATTTTTCTTATGGCGAACACTAAAATATAATATAGTCATGCTTACATAAATTTTTGGATGTCCAGATGTATTCAGAACGTAAGTTATGCGCGAAAATGCAAACTTGTGCACTTTTTGACACTTTTAGTCCCTGAATGACCCAAAAGTTTATTTTAGCATACCGAACCCCTCAAAGCCTATTTCTAAGCTATGTAAAGGATATTTATGGTATGTTTAACTTATGGTCATGTTCCGGAATGTCTGTTACAGTTCAAATTGGCATACTTTCGCAGTTTGTCAACTTTAGTCCCTGTAAGCGATTAAACTTTGATTTCACCACACCAAACCTTCCAAAACTTATATCTAAGTTATGTAAAGTTTATTTAAGGTATGTTAAGCCTATTTCACTATTCCGGAGTGTTTGTTGCATTAAACTGGTTATATTTACGCATTAGTGCGCGTATAACCTTCCAGAAAGCGATATAGTGTTTGAAATCGAACAAGAATTGATATGTGTAAACGATACACCTATTTTTACAAATCCCAAGTATGAAATACAATATTTCACTGGTTGGGAATTTGTTTGATGGTTGAAATGACACAGGTGTTACAGTCTCCCCTACTTTAGGAAATTTCGTCCCGAAATTAATTCGTAGGAGTCTATTTGTGACGTTGTGTCAGATAACCACCAGAGGTATGTGAAGCATAATCCTGTCATTTCCTTAACGGACATTCTTCAGAATGAAAATGAACAAACGGAGTCATTTTCCTCAACGAGTATTCTTCAGAGGCGGAAATGAAGGAATAAACAAACGGGGATTCACTTCCTTAACGGAAAATCTTCAGAAACGAAAATGATCAAACGGAGTCATTTTCAACGGTTTGTTCCCTCAGAAATGGAAATGAAAATGATAGACAAACGGATATTCATTTCCTTTACGGAAAATCTTCAGAACGAAAATGAACAAACGGAGTCATTTTCTACGGTTGCTTCCTCAGAGACGGAAATGAAAAAGATGGACAAACGGATATTCATTTCCTTAACGGAAAATCTTCAGAAACGAAAATGAACAAACGGAGTCATTTTCTACGGTTGCTTCCTCAGAAACGGAAATGAAAAGGATGGACAAACGGATATTCATTTCCTAAACGGAAAATCTTCAGAAACGAAAATGAACAAACGGAGTCATTTTCTACGGTTGCTTCCTCAGAAACGGAAATGAAAAGGATGGACAAACGGATATTCATTTCCTAAACGGAAAATCTTCAGAAACGAAAATGAACAAACGGAGTCATTTTCTACGGTTGCTTCCTCAGAAACGGAAATGAAAAGGATGGACAAACGGATATTCATTTCCTTAACGGAAAATCTTCAGAAACGAAAATGAACAAACGGAGTCATTTTCTACGGTTGCTTCCTCAGAAACGGAAATGAAAAGGATGGACAAACGGATATTCATTTCCTAAACGGAAAATCTTCAGAAACGAAAATGAACAAACGGAGTCATTTTCTACGGTTGTTTCCTCAGAAACGGAAATGAATGGAGTTAACTCCTAGGCACATTACAAAGCTTACTGTGGTTTCTGTGCACTAAATTCCATAATTATGTATGCATCCATAATTACTTAATTCCTTGCATAGTCCGCACAGTTTGTCTTGTAATGTTCATAAGCACATAATCACATAGTTGTTTAACTTGGTTATTAATTTGTTATTAATTTGTTATCGATTGAGAACGGATATGGAAACCAGTCAATGGACTTCGATGTCCTCTGGGATCTATCTGAAGAGATAGGAAGATCTCTCAAAAATTCGATTTTGTTTTCAAAGAAACATAATAGTCGAATTAAGGAACACAACAATTTAAGACATACGGAAATACCTTTGGGTACCCTATTAAGAATTTATAGTGGTACTTGAGGTATTCGTACAGAATTATATCTTTTATCTTGTACTTCGTTTCTTTGCAAGAGACGGGTACTTAGGATCTTTGTGGAAAACGCAAGAGATTGTAAAATGGAAGAATTTTGGGGGTAGTTTGTCCTTCAAGGAATACGGTTCCTTGATTGTCGGTATTGTAAGAGATATGTTGTCTATACATACAACCACATAATTACATTGCAATGTAAATAAAAGGTTTATTTATAAACAATGATCACAACTGTTTCTTGGACCTTGACAACTAAAGAAAATAATACATAAGGATTGATTATTTCTAAACAGCGTTGTCTTCCATTCGGTCAGATGCTCATCCCTGTGCTGGATTTGCATTAGCAAGCTTTGGGCAATTTCTTCGGAAATGACCCATCTCGCCACAGTTGAAGCAAGAACCTGGTAGAAAACGACCCTGAGCGGTATTGTTGTTAACTTGATTTGGTGCAGCTGCAGCTGGGCAGACTCTTGCTGTATGGCCTATGAGTCCGCAAGTTTGGCATTTGCGGCACTTCACAGCAGCATGATGATGTAGGCCACATTGGTTGCACAAGGGTGCAGTTCCATTGTAGGGTTTCCTGGCAGGGGGTTGAGCTGGTTGATTGAGGACGGCTTGATCATTGTGAGCGACCACAGCGTAGTTCTGAGAAGCCTTTCGCTTCTTTGACCTCTTAGGGGATCCAGTCTGTTCATCCATGATCTTTGATTCCTCGATTGGTTCTGATTCTTCGACCGGCTTCTTGTCACCTTTTCGGAAAAGTTTACCTTTCCTGATCTTCGATTCAGTCAAGGTTGCAGATAGCTCAATGGCCTGTCTAACTGTAGTAGGGTTGCTACCAGTCAAAATGTCTTGTATTGAGTCAGGGAGGCCATCAATGTACTTTTCGATTGCCTTATCCAAAGGCGTGACCATGTTTGGGCATAACAGACTTAACTCTTCATAACGGTCCGTGTAGGCTCGATGCTCACCGCTGTCTTGCTCAAGATTGTCGAATTCCCTTTCCAAAGCCCTGATCTCGTGTCGAGGACAGAATTCCTTCATCATAAGGGCCCTAAGTTCAGCCCATGTCTGTGCTAGAGCAACTTCTGCACCACGATCCCTCATAATCCCATTCCACCACGTAAGGGCTCTCTTCTGGAACACACTCGAAGCAAACTCGACCTTGCGATTGTCAGGACACTGCACGTGGCGGAAAGTATTTTCAATGCTCTCGAACCATTGGAGAAGCCCCGTCGCTCCCTCAGAACCACTAAACTTGAGTGGTTTCGCCGAGTTAAAACTCTTGAAATTGCATGGACCATTGTTGTTGTTGTTGGCTTGATTCCATAGAGCAAAGAGGTTTGGGAATTGAGCAGCCATTTGCTGCGCAATGATTTCTGCCAACTCGGCAGTCTCTATCTGGTTTTCGCGTCGAGGAGGCATTCTAAAAGAGAAAATATGAAAGGAAACGAGTGAGAGAATTAGACGAAAAGAATGAGATGAAACAAATCTGATGAAAGCAAGGATAGTGGTCATTTGTTTGTTACTACAAAGCAACAACCGACCTCGGTGAATAATCAAAGTAAATAGGTCAAAAATAATGTATCGCGAAGACATGCTCGCCTATAAGTGAACACTCATCCCAAGAATTCCCAGGTAAGCACAACTGGTCTCGCGTCTGGTTGAGATGTATACGAGGTGCTTGCCTAGACAGAAAACTCAGAATACAGGCATTCACCCTTCCAGTTTGCACGTGTTCACATTATTTAAAACCCAAAACCTTGACGAGATTTTTGAAAATTAAAAGGGGTTCAAAACCTTATAACAAAGGGTTCAAAACCTTGTAATAAATCATCCTAGAACAGATGATTAGTTTTCAAAGCGGTTTTGAAATTTATGTTCTTATTGTGGTCGTCGCCTAAGGATAGGTGACGGTATTGTTTTATGACTAAACGCAAGAAAACTCGCGTTAGGGTCCTAAGAAAGTTATAGACTAGGTCAAAGCATTACTAATAACCTAATTCCCTATAACCATTGGCTCTGATACCATCTTTTCTGTCACACCCCGACCACGTGGAACATACAAAACGTGGCGGAAACATCGGGGAGTGTTGTAACAGAATTAATTGTTTCAAATCCATGGCAATTGAAGTTTCGTTTTATTGATTAAAAGTGTTACAAGTCTAATCAATCAAGGAAATACAACAAAATTAACTAGTCTTGCATCTTTTATTGTCACTAAAGCCCAAGTCTGCCTATATGTAACTTGATCATCTTATGCAACAGTTCCTGAAAAACACATGTGAAAATAGGTACGTCAGCATAAAAATGCCTGTGAGATACATAGGTTTTGTGAAAATAGGTTCCATGACTTATGTTTGAGAAAAAGTTTAGTCATGAACCTTGTAATTTGCTTTGTTTTGTAAATCATTTGAAAATCGATAAGATCAGATGATATGTATAAATAAGTAAATAATGTATGGTTAAATGAATAACCATAGTAAAACGGATTTGTATAAGATAAGTTGTTTGTAAAACTATGTCTTGTGAAAAGTATGTTATTTGTATAAAATGTTATATGTATCAAACTGAAATGATTCAAATAACGCTACAATATGTAATACCATACAAACACTTATATATAGGAAGTACCAGCGGCGTATCCACCATGCTTGTATCATATTACACACGCATCGTTACTTAATCACTTAATCAAACCAAACAAATGTCAAAATGTCTATGTCAAATATCCATGTCAAATGTCTATGTCAAATATCCATGTCAAATGTCTATGTCAAATATCCATGTCAAATGTCTAAGTCAAATATCCATGTCAAATATCTATGTCGAAATATCATGTATGGCAAGTGAAATGTCTCAACTAAACCATATACACAAAAACAAAGTATTAAAGTAAAACTTGGTTTAAATCAAAGTTATGTTTTGTGGGAAATGCATGATCAAATGTCAATCATGTTAAAATGTCTATGCCGAAATGTCTATGTCAAATACGGTTCACACGGTTCACAGATACAACGGTTCACAGATATCAACGGATCACAGTCAAATGATTACAACGGTTCAATATGTAGTATAATGTATTCATATGCTAGAAAAGCATATGCAACAGAAAAGCAATGTAAAACAATGTACTAAGTACGCACACAATTTGGGCATACATAGCATGAAATGTAATGAAATCATGTACTATAATGTACTAACGAACATAGCAGTATATGATGTGAAAACAGGAAAGCAGGAAAGTAACAAGTAGGCACATGTGTTCCACCCCAAAACAGTTTGGAAAACAGTAAAAGAGGGGTCTATGTACTCACCTGGGATTGCTCAGTAGTTCTGGAGTGACAACTAAACAATGCTAGAGATCGCGGATATCAAACGGCACCTAGTATAGGTAGCTACATTAATAAACCGGACCTAAATCGGAAGATCGGGTAGCATTAGGGTTTGTAAACCAAACGAGTGTAGAGACTCGTGTCTTTTGGTTTTAACAAAGCCTACATACTAAATGAAACTTAACCTAAGTGTCTACGACCCATTACGACCCGTTTAGGTAGCTTTATGCTACTTTAACGCGTCGTTCGCGTGAAACGCGTTCGGACCGCCCAACTAGCCCTATGACAAGTGTTATATGCCTAAACATATTACATAATCAGTTATGTGACAAAGGTTTAGGTTACATATGCTTAATTACCAATTATATATGAAAAGGGTATTCTGGTAATTTACCTAAGGCATATAAACTACCTATCATACAACTACTTAAACAATGTGACCATAGGGTATAACCTCGGAAGGTTATTCCCTACCTACTATGGTCACCTAATGTGTTTGGTCGGATCCTAATGATCGACCAAACTGGGTCGGGTTCGAGGTATAAGCGATTCATTAGATCGCTTACCCTACGACCCTAGACAACGTGGTAATCAGTAGGCATAGTCCCAAGGGACTATGACCATCGTGATTACAATCACGTTGCGAAGTTCAAACGAACTTCGCATTGACCATTACTGGTCAATGCTGAAAGTCAAACAAAGTTTGACTTTCTGACTCGAAAAGCAGTAAAAATAAGGAAAAGAACGAAAGAATACTTACCCAGGGTCCCCGAATGCTAACCCAGATCAAAATAGCTCAGGTATGAAACGAAGGTTCCAACTTAGAGTCTTTTCAATCAGATTTGTGGGTTTTTAAGCCAAAGGGGGGTGGGTATTTATAGTAAACGGTCCACCGTTAAGATCGTTTCAAGGAAACCGTGCCTTAATCCAACCCGTACACTTGTCGGAACCTTATGGAAGCTAAATGCCATCCTTATCAGCTGAATATGCAAGTGGGAAACATGTGGATGTGAATCGAACAGCTGGAACATGCTGACTGTTAAGTCTGATCTGTTCTGCAGGTTGCTTTACGGACCTCAAAGCTGCCAAGGTTGAGGTCCGTAAGCTTACTTTGGCAGAATTACAGTTTTGGTCCCTGCAGCCCAGAACTTGGTTTTTGATGCATTTTTGACACGTTTAAGCCTCGTTAACCCCATTTCAAAGCTCTAAAATGAAGTTAAAGTATAGGGAACTTAAAACATGCTCAAAAATATCTCGGATGTCGGTTCGTTTGGCCGTACGGTCGCGATGTTCGGTTAATTACGACGGAATGCGCACAAGCGCGAAAAACGATCCAAATGACGCGACGAATGGATTTTTCTTATGGCGAACACTAAAATATAATATAGTCATGCTTACATAAATTTTTGGATGTCCAGATGTATTCAGAACGTAAGTTATGCGCGAAAATGCAAACTTGTGCACTTTTTGACACTTTTAGTCCCTGAATGACCCAAAAGTTTATTTTAGCATACCGAACCCCTCAAAGCCTATTTCTAAGCTATGTAAAGGATATTTATGGTATGTTTAACTTATGGTCATGTTCCGGAATGTCTGTTACAGTTCAAATTGGCATACTTTCGCAGTTTGTCAACTTTAGTCCCTGTAAGCGATTAAACTTTGATTTCACCACACCAAACCTTCCAAAACTTATATCTAAGTTATGTAAAGTTTATTTAAGGTATGTTAAGCCTATTTCACTATTCCGGAGTGTTTGTTGCATTAAACTGGTTATATTTACGCATTAGTGCGCGTATAACCTTCCAGAAAGCGATATAGTGTTTGAAATCGAACAAGAATTGATATGTGTAAACGATACACCTATTTTTACAAATCCCAAGTATGAAATACAATATTTCACTGGTTGGGCATTTGTTTGATGGTTGAAATGACACAGGTGTTACACATATCAGCTATTAGACAAGTCACAAGTACCGTTAAGCTTCAATTACATACTCAGAATTAAACAATTCGCTTAGATTGTCGATATACTGATCCATTTAAATTTTCACACACATTTCAATCTATCCAGGATACGGATTAAGTGTTTTAGAGACTTAAACTTATACGTGTGTCCCACCTCTTGAATATACTCCCGTATCCAGATCCCAATATTCAGTCTTACAGGTGAGTATAACACAAATGATATCTGTAGGGGAATAAATTACTATCGAAACCGTGAGAGCTCAGGTCAGAACTACCGTTCAGCAGAGAGATCACGACTCGACTTGGGTGTGTCCCCTTTAGAGGATCTTTTATTACAACAGCATTGCTAAGCAATTTTATTGTCTTATCATTTATGCTGAGGGTGATGCTATGTTTCAAGCATTGCGGAAAGTATTATTCGAGGACTAGGTCAGAACTTCCATTCAGCAGAAGTCCCAGAATAATACCCCAGATATCACTGAGTATAAAGACCTAGTATATCAGAAAAAGGAATCCTTCAAACAAGATTTCAGGGGTTACCTATATATCCAAGTAGTGTTCCCCACGAAATAAGTAAGTAAAGATTTAAGTTTATATCCCGAACAAACCTACTAAATGTGTAAAAACCTATCGGCACATCATCAGCGAGACTGTTTAACGTATTTAAACATTCCAATTCTTTAGCATACTGTAACTGTCAAGCCGATGTACTATCATTTTCCCTTTTTACACAAGATCTTTTCAGGTTTTCTATTGTTTTTGGATTTTGAAAATATCTCATGTTTTTATATTTTTGACATTTTTTACTGTTTTTGTATTTAATAGAAAATATTACCCTATATCTCCCCCTAAATACCAAAACAGGTAAAAAATCGACAAACCATTGCAGATTGCTTCTCAACATCATCTACAATGTCTCCTTCATCAATGCCAATAATCCCCTCCAACACCGATAAAAGCTTCATACCATTCAATTTTAGCAAATATTGAAAACGTTTTTTATCAAATGCTTTGGTATGTAAATCAGCTTTTTGTTCGTCAGTGTGGATTTTCTCAATTCGTATCAACTTCTTCTCGAAACAATCACGAATGAAGTGATGACGAATTTCAATGTGTTTCATTTTAGCGTGATGTACTGGATTTTTAGTAATGTTAATCGCTGCCTCATTATCAACAAAGATAGGGGTATTTAGAAATTGCAAACCGTAGTCGCGCATCTGTTGCTGGATCCACAAGATCTTTGAGCAGCAACTGCTAGCAGATACATACTCTGCTTCACATGTGGATAAAGCCACAGAGGTCTACTTTTTTGCATTGCCAGGTAACCAATCTTGGTCCGAAAACCTGGCACCCTGCTGTTGTGGATTTAGCATTAACTTTGCAGCATCCGAAATCTGAATCGGAATACCCTTCGAGCGTAAAATCGCCTTCTCTTGGATACCACAACCCCAACGATGGAGTTCCTTTTAGGTAGCGTAATATCCTTTTCACAATCACCATATGCGAAGCTCTCGGGTTAGACTGAAATCTTGCTGCGAGGCAGGTTGGGTACATGATATCGGGTCTTGAAGTTGTCAAATACATCAGCGATCCGATCATGGAACGATACATCGTTTCATCTACCTTCTCTCCGGTGAGATCAGGGTTTATCCCATGATTCGTTGCTAACGGGGTGGAAGCTGGAGTAGAACCTGACATCCCGAATTTCTCCAAGATATCATGAACGTACTTCGTTTGATGTATGAAAATTCCTTTGGGTAGTTGATCAACCTGTAGCCCCAAAAAGAATTTCATCTCACCCATCGATGACATTTCGAATTTCTGCTTCATAACTTGTTCAAAATCTTTGCACAAATTTTCATTTGTTGACCCAAATATGATGTCGTCCACATAAATTTGAACAATCAAAAGATGTTCGTCGACCTCTTTGGTGAAGAGAGTGGCATCCACTTTTCCACGAATGAAACTGTTGGCTAATAGGTGTTGAGACAATGTCTCGTACCAAGCTCTCGGGGCCTGGTGTAAACCATACAGCGCTTTGTCTAGCAAGTAGACCTTGTCTTTGTGGAGTGGATCGGTAAAGCCCGGTGGCTGTCCGACATATACCTCCTCTTTTACCTTCCCATAGAGAAACGCCGATTTTACATCTAACTGATATACTTTGAAGTTTTCCAAGATGCAAATGCTAGAAAGATTCTGATCGCTTCGAGTCGAGCAACTGGAGCATATACTTCGGTGAAATCTATACCCTCCTGCTGACTGAAACCCTGGACTACGAGTCGAGCTTTGTTACGAACCACAACTCCTCTATCGTCTCTTTTACACTTGAACACCCACTTGGTGTTTATCTTCCTTTGACCATCAGGCAAGTCTACTAATTTCCACACTCCCAACTTCTCAAACTGAATCAGCTCCTCTTGCATAGCATTGACCCAAGAATCTTCAGTTAACGCTTCTTTGTATGTTCGCGGTTCGATCTGCGAAATAAAACAACTCAGTGAAAACTCAGTTTGTAAAGAAGCTACTGTAGAATAAAAACAAGTAAGGCCTTGGTCAATTTGTCGTCGTGTGCGAACGCCTGTTTGCAATTCTCCAATGATCAATTCCTCTGGATGGTATGAAAGAGTTCGTGGCATCACTTCGCCTGGAATATCTACATCGCCTTCCAGATTAGTAACATTCTGATTTGCACCTTGTTCACTGACTGGGTTTGTTTGACTTGAAATCTGAATTTGCTCCCCCTCAGAATCTAAATCACCACGATCAAATACTGGCATGTTCTCAGATTCTTGATTATCATTCTGTGCCATCTGATTATCTTGAGCAACTTCATTTTGTTGGACATCATCATGTTCACCAGCATTGCTTGGACCTGCTTCATCATCATTTGAAGCTTGTTGCGGTCGTCTTGAATACTCAGCTGGGAACCTTTCTTGTGATTCTTCATACTCTCTCAGAATATCCAACTCATCAAAGAAATCTTCTTCTTCTTCCTTTTCTTCTTCCATGTCAAACGAATCCCACAATTTATCATAATTAAAACGCCATGAGTCACCAGGATTCTGTGGCGGCATAGTATACCCCTGACACTCAACATTTTGAGCTTCAATAATCCGCTTCAGACTTGGAACGAAGACCCGTCTTTGTGGACTTGCATAACCTATGAATATCCCTTCAATACTCTTCGGACCAAACTTTCTAAACGGCTCTAGAACAGTACAGGGAGACCCAAACGGTTCAAGATACTTCAGATTCGGTTTGGGGTTATCGATCAACTCAAAGCATGTCTTGTTGAATTTCTTTACAGTGAGAACCCGGTTAAGTACATAGCATGCGGCGGAAACTGCTTCTGCCCAAAAATTTATCGGTAAATTTGAATCAGCAAGCATTGTTCTGGCCATTTCGATTAGCGTCCTGTTTTTACGTTCTGCAACTCCATTCTGCTGCGGAGTGTACGGAGCACTAAACTCATGCAATATACCCCTTTCATCACAATATTCTTCCATCTTGTTGTTCTTGAATTCAGTACCATTATCACTTCTAATTCTTTTGATACGCCTTTGGTACAAATTTTCAATCTTTCTGAACAACGCCATCAAACTATCAAACGTTTCATCTTTCGACTTAAAGAATGATACCCACGAAAATCTGGAATAATCATCAGTAACCACAAGACAGTAGAGATCCCCTGTAATACTTTTGACGTTTACTAGACCAAACAAATCCATATGTAGTCTCTCTAAAGGTCTGGAAACTGAATTGACTTGCTTTTTAGGGTGTGACTTTTTCTTCTGCTTGCCTTTGATGCAACTAATGCACTCCCCTTCCAGATGAAAACCTTTAATATTAACACCCAGAACTAAATCATTGTGCACCAAGTGATTCATTTTTCTAAGATGTATATGCCCCATCTTCCGGTGCCACAACTTCGATTCTTTCTCTGTTGCTCTAGACACAAAACAATGAGCCTGACCCGTGGTTGTAGTAGCTACGCTCATATCCAACACGTACAGATCATTCACTCTAGGTGCCCTCATGATAATCCATTCTTCAGGGATAACAAATCCTGGCTTCAAGATCAAATATTCTTTGTCAGTAAAGTGAGTAGTATACATCCTGTCACAAATCTGAGAGATGCTCAGCAGATTATTTTCCAACTCAGCAATGTAGTTAACTCTTTCAAACGTAACAATCCCATTGGATAACGTTCCTTCACCAACAATTCTACCACCTTGATTTCCTGCGAATCCCACATAACCACCATTGAAATTTCTAACATCGTACAACAATGCAGTCTTTCCTGTCATATGTCGAGACGCTCCACTATCCATAATCCATCGTGAAACAGCTCTCGGAAGTTCCTGCACATATCACAAATTGATTTACAAACACATTTCAATAAAGATGCTGATTCATGCTTCATGATTACCAACTAGGAATCTCCGGCAAGTCCAAAATATTTAGTGAGATTTTGATGCTACCCAAGCCTCTTTCGACTCGGGTAACTGGACTTTAATGTGAGTTTTTGTAGTATAAAGTGGCGGAAAATTTTTATCATTCATTTTTAAGCTTTCATCTGATCCAACCTCAACCTTTTTATATAAGAAAAACTCATCTATCTTAAGTTGACCGGTTGGTTGATTTTTCTTTTGAACATTCTTCTTCTCTGGTGGAGTAGAAGATTGTTTCTCCAATTGTTCATAATAATCCAAAGGAACATCCATCTTTACCGGAGTGGTAGAAGACGATTGTTTTTCTTTCTCTGAAACCTTTGGTTTAGATGAACTTACTTTCTTGTCAACCACTTTTGGCTTCCATGTTTGTTGAGATGAAGCAACCCGTTTATAAAATTTGTCATTTTTAGTTACCAATTTCTTAACAGGTTCAATTTTGACTTTTGTTTTCTCGTTTTTCAAAATTTTCTCAACAACCATTGGAGCTTTGCCTTTTGAATCATCCTTCTTCTTTTGACTCTCAACAACTTCAGTCTTAGGCTTGAAGTTGGTGTAATTTCTTGCAATGTGACCAACTTTGTTGCATCTAAAACATGTACGAGTATTAACTACCCGACTTGTGCCTTCAGACTGAGGTTGTGAGGCCCTCTGCTCAAAAAATTCTTCATTTGATTTTGTAAAAATTTCATTTTCCTCATCAGAAAGTGAACTTGAACCGTTCACAAACACTTTCTTCTCAACAAACTTTTTGTTTTGAAAATTCTTTCTTTGATAGTTCTTACCACCCTGATATCCACCCGACCATCTGTTTCGATTGTTGTAATAAAAAAACGGTGGAACAACAGGTTTCTTGTAGTAAGCTTTATCTTTCTCAAAATTCATTTGCCTTTTTGTTTGTTTTAAACTCTTTACTTCAGACAAATCGATTTCAACCATTTTGAACACATTTGTCAATTTTGAAACATTTACATTCTCCAGAGGAAAATCAGAATCCGAATACAACTTATCAGATCCAGCCATCTTGTACATCACATGACCCGGTTCATCACCTAAGTTGTTTATGGAATTTGATTTTGGAATGTATTTGTCCAAGAAACATTCATCATCTCCAGCTGAATCACTTTCAGACATCAAAACACTTTCAGCTGTGCTTTTAATAATCTCTGTCTGAACACTATCATCAGATGATGAAGAAGAAAATGTCACATCAATTGAATCAGGAAGTTTCACTTCATTTTCATCTTCAAGATTAACCAACCCAGATTGCTTTTTTGTATAATTGTCTAGAACTGGTGGTGGAACTTGATGAAACCCGACCCCAGTTCCATCACAGTATACATCTTCGCCTGCTTTGTTTTTCCCGATGGGTTTGGGAACAATGTGTTGCAAAACAAAGCTTGCAGAGCTGTAACTGTTCAATTTCAAATTTATACGCTCATTCTCAATCTTAGCTTCTTCAAATTGAAGTTTCAATTTAGCAATCTCATCCAATTGTTTGTTGATTAATTCTTCTTTAATTCTCAAAACTCATTGTAATTGGCAATTTTCTTTGTATGTTTTACCGTTTCTATCATCATTATCTTTAATCGTGCTTTTAAGCTTCTCAAATTTTTCAGTGATCTGACGATTTTCAAGAACTAACCTTTCATTTTCTTTCCTAACCTTTTCTTGGTCAATTTTATCATTCTCAATTTTGTTAGTTAATTCTTTCAATCGTTCAGTTGAAGCTTTCACCATTTTATCACGATCAAGGATTTGATCCTCAACACTTCTGACTCTTGCAGTCAGATCATCAATCTTCTTACCTTTGAGATAAGTGTTTGTACTACAAACTTTGCATTCTTTGATGCAATTTTTGAAGTCAACATCACCACTGACTTTCTTACCTGACTCAGTTGTTGACGCGTTTGAACTGACCTGGCTTTTAGACTCAGAGACGGATTTAGAGTCTACCTCAAGTGCCTTAGCAGCCAGCACCTTGTCAGCCATCTTTCCCATGTTTTTAGCATTCAACTTTTGAGTCGTGTCAATGATTCCAGTATCAACCTTCTTTGACTTCTCTTTTTCTTCTTTCTCCTTCTCTTCTTTCTCTTTCTCTTCTCCGTTTCCCCACCATTTCCTTTGCCAATAATCATCTTCATCTTTCATTTCTTTAATTATGGTTTCCATATCAAGAGTGTTATGGTCAATAGCAATGTTTCCCTGGGGGTCAAGATAACATTCTCTGTCTGGATCCCATCTATTTGCTCTTTTTGCTTCAAGATAAATACCAGATATTCTGATCATTTTGTTCTGTGCTATCAGCTTTCTGTGACCATACTTCTGTTCTTCAGTTCTGTTGTCTTACCAAGGAACAGGTTCAGATTTTGCCATGAATGCATATCCAAGAGCATCCTCCTCAGGTAACAACTCGCTCCAGTCGAAACCTTCATCGTCGTGAATTACAGCAAGAGCTCTAGATTTCTCTTTGTTATCTTCAAGCTGCTTCATTCTTGGCGGTTCCGATTTATTCTGATGATAGATCGCTTTCTTGTAATAGTCTTCTCTGAAGGGGTTTTCAGATTCATCAGCATAAGCATTTCTACATTCACGCTTAAAGTGACCTTTCTGTTTACACTTGAAGCATGTCACTTTAGACTTGTCAAAGCCTAACTTGGTAGAAGGTCCACCAATAGACTTTCTTCTAGTTATCTTCATGAAACGCTGTGCCCGACGAACTGCACTGGCCATATACCACCTTATGTCGACCAGTTCCATCTCCTCAGGATCTATCTGATCGTAATCTTCTTTTGTTAGGTTGGTGTTGCCTATCTTCCCTGCTACAAGACTTTCATACGATTCTAGCACAGACGCTAAGAAAACCATCTGTTGTTTAGCAGACTCCTCGCTGAAATTCTGAGCATTCTTTAAGTCTACAGCGATGTTGCATTGGAATAAATTCTTTGCATCAGATTGGTTTGAATGTGACGAAGAACCACTGTGAAATCCACTGCTTTGACTCTCTTTGCTTGAAGTGTTGGAATTCTCAGCAGAAAATGCAGTCTTGGGAGAAGTATTCTTTGGCATCATACTTTTTGGATAATACAAATCCAAGTTCTGCTGGTATGATGAGTGATTGATTTTGTGTGTTTTCTTTAACTCCAGCTCATGACTTTCTAGTCTCTCAATCAGCAAATCTATAGTCAACACTTCTGGCGGCTTGATAGTATTCTTCAACTTTAAGGCATAATATTGCCAATCCATCTCATCTGGCAATGAATCAAACAATTTGTCAACTAGCTCTTCTTGAAAATAGAAAATTTCATGTCTCGCCAGCTCCAGCTTTAGGTGCCCAAACCTCTCAATCATTTTACAAACTGATTCATTCTTTAAACAACCAAATAAATCAAATTCTTTTCTAAGCAATTTCTTTTTGTTTTTCACTATTTCTACACTTCCCAAACATTTAGCTCTCAACTTGTTCCAGAGATCTGTCGAATTAGTGTATTCGATCAAGGATATTATATCTTCCCGAACAGACTGAAATAGCAGTGCGATGCATTTTTGCTCAGCAACAAACGATTCTATTTCTTCAGATGTTGTCAAGCTTTCACCAGTTTTGCCTCCATCATTATATCCATTCTTTAGACTCTTCCATCTAGGATATGCAAAGGCCCTCAACCAATCGTCAAACTTCTTGGCCCACCGACTGTACTATTCGATAGCCATCAACTTCGGGGGTTTGTTATGTGTTCCAAAAGCACTTTCAATTCCCAAAGCATCCGATAAGCTTTTCTTTGTATTCGGAGTGTTCTCATTGGTGTTGCAAGGAGAAGTATCATCTCCAGAATTTCCAGTAAATGCAAAAGCATCATAAAACGGATTGAAATCATCCATCTTGTACGTACCTGAAAAATCAGCAAACACTTAGCAATTTCTTGATTTTGAAAAAATAGAAGATTCAAGCGGAAACACTTGAAGCGAAATCAGCTTTTAAGCTAGATAGCTTTTCAAGCGAAATGGTAATACAGGTTCAAGCGAAACACTTCAAGCGAAAACAAAGCACTTGAAGCGAAATGGCAATATCAACTCAAGCGGAACCCCACTCAAGCGAACACACTGATTACTTTCAAGCGAACACAGTTTTAAAGTACTTTTCAAGCGAAACCAACATATATTTCAAGCGAACTAACTATTTTAAGAGGTTTCGCTTGAAATTTTCAAGCGAAATGTGATGATGTCAGCATTTTCGAACCGGATTTCAAGCGAAAAGTCAATTTTTTATATGAATTTGATCGATTTTAAGTCCAATTCACTCAGGGATTAGTTAACTCTATGTTTCGCTCAATATATGTGAGTTTCAGGCCATTTCAACCATGAATGATATCCGAATCAGAAAAAGAATGAGTAGAAGTAAGAAAATCCGATGATTTTAAGCTGCAATGGTATGAACTCCTTGTCCTTAGCTCTGATGCCACTTGTTGGACCGTTGTTGTGACCCTAAACAGTCAGTTAAGGCAGTTCATCTTCGTTTACAGAGGCGGAATCAAAGTAAACAAAGTCACAACAGCTTGTTTCCTTTCAATTCTTTTCTATTAATGCTTTTCAGAGACTTTACAATGATTTCTGATGAAATTTTGGCAGCACCTTGTCTCTCACACACACACAAGTTCGCTTCAAATGACGACACACATAACCTATTTATAGGCAAGACTAGTTCGCTTGAGATGACACGGATTACTTTCAAGCGAACTGATATGTAGTTGGTTTCGCTTGAGATGTCACAAAATGATTTCAAGCGAACTCACATGAATTGGTTTCGCTTGAACATGACATGGTGTCATTTCAAGCGAACTCACCTATATTAACATATACAAACCCTAATTTCAACTCTATTGTGTGCTCGATCATTCTATCTAGACCTAAGACTTGATTAAGACGAAGTTAACAGACATTCAATGCACCAACAAGTGTTACAAGTGCAATAGGCTAGGTCATTTTGCTAGGGAATGCAGGAGTCAAACCACTGGTCCAATAATAACCCATCCCAGCTCAAACCCTAGACCACAACATCAAAGCACTGTGCACTATACCCAATATACCCCTGCAGCACATGTTAACACTGCTCACTATGCTGCAACCCCTGTGCCTGTGCATTATGTTCAAACCACTGTTCCACAAATTCAGTATGTTCAAACCCCTGTCCCTCAGGCACAAGTGCAACCTGTTGCACCTCAACAAGCTGCTCCAACAGTGGTACAACCAGATCAGCAAAGCTTTTTCACCCAAGGCTTTGTTGACTGGAGCAGCATGCCTGATGAGCTTGGTGATGAAAATTTTGCACTCTATGCTTCTAATGGTACTTTTAATGATGAATTTTGTTTGATGGCATTAGAGTCAATACCAGAAGGGGTGGAAACTGAAGGTGAACAGCTAAGTGATGAAATAGTGGATGAAGTGGCTGAAGCAGTGGTTACTGCAGTTGCTGGTGAACTACTGCTGGGTGAAAATTCAGAAACCTTGATTGAACCATTGTCTGACCCCTGGTCCAAAGAAGACAAAGAAGAAGAGGAAGAGAAGAAAGCAGGTGAGAAAGAAGTTATAGCTGATGAAGAAGGTGATCATCAATGTGATTGTGCCATGATGGCTGCTGCTAAGGTATCACCTCAAGTTCTTGAAAAACTGTGTTCAGACAAATGCATTATTGCATTTGCTAGCATTAAAGAGGTAAATGAAAACCTTAGGGATAAAGTCTTAACTGATGAAGTCAAATTTGAAAAGTCATTAAAAGAACTTAAAAACAAATTGGTTGAAAAAGACAAAGAAATCAGCAGTCTCAAAGAAGAGCAAAGCATAACCAAGAACCAACTCCAAACTATGGTAGAAAAATACCAAGTTTGCAAAAAGGAGTTGGAATCCACCCAGATCACTTGTGAAAGATGGGTGGAATCTTGCAAAGGTTATAAGGTTATGCTTGAGAAACAGCTTGAAAGCAATGTTAAGTTTGGTATAGGATATAGAAAATATGATGATCTTGAAAACACTACTGTCAAACAAGCTGGTTCAACTAAAATAATACCAACCAACAAGAATGGCCAAGAAGTAAAGATTACTGACAAACTTGGTAACAAAATCACTCTGGAAAGATCATCTGTGGGGTCCTCAACTTTTGAGGAAATTGAGAAATACCAATTTAAACCCATATGGTCTGATGAGTGTGACATTCTTGAAAATTTCAAACCCATGGATTTCACAACCACTGATGGTGTCACAGCTCCAAAAGCAAAGGTAATTCCTAACAAAGACATCCCAACAGTGGTTCAAAACTCTGTTGCTAAGGAGACTGAGAAAAGAAAGAAAAGAGAAAAGATCAAAAACCTGTTTTGTGATTTTTGTGAAAAGAGGAATCATCTAACAAAAGACTGTTTTCATCTAAAAGCATATGATCTAAACAAAACAAGTATCATTGTACCTGCTGAAAGCTACACCATCTGTGGTAAAAATAACCAGAAAACTCAAGAATGTGTGTATCTCAAGAGCTTTGATGTGAAAAAGAATGAGTACACTGCTAAAACATCCTTGAGTCCATCAACATCATCTGTCAAATTCACCAAAAATCAACCACTGTTTGTGCCAGTCCAAACAGCTGTTACAAAACAGCTGAATCAAACATCTGTCCAAAGAGATGTTCATGTGACTGATGCACCCCCTGCCAACCAATACAGAAGAGGCAAGGGACAACCACCATACCAAAGGATCCCACATGTTTATGAGACCTACAAAAGGCCCTCTAAACCAAGAGTGAACAAGCATCCTTTTGGTTATCAGCAGGTGATTGGTCAAGAACCCCAACAGTGGTTAGAGAAAAACAGTCCTAAAACTGTCCAAACCCCTGACCTAACCACTGTCCATCCATCTGAACTCATCCCAGACACTGTTGAGACCCCATCCAAAGCCTTATTGGCTTTGGAGACCCTAATGAACTAATCCTTTTACTTTATGTGCAGGGAGCTTCTGCATGCTTAGATAGCCTTTGGTATGTAGATAGTGGAGGCTCCAGGCACATGACAGGATGTAAAGCCCTTCTCAAAGATTTCAAAATTCATGGAGGGGGTGATATATCCGGTGGTAATAATAGTAAAGGGAAAGTTCTGGGGTCTGGTACAGTACTGTCTGGTAATGTAAAATTTGAAAATGTCAATCTGATAGACAATCTAAAATTCAACCTTCTGAGTGTTTCACAAATGAGTGATAAGGGGTATGGATCATTCTTCACAAAGGTGTGTTGTAGGATTGTTGGACCAGAAATGGTTGAAAAGATTGAAGCAATAATAAAAACTGGAAAAACAAAACTTGTTGCTCAAAGAAGTGGCAATGTTTATGTGGTAGATATGTCAAAAGAGAGCCCCAGAACTGATGCCTGTCTGTTCTCAGCTGCATCAAACAAAGAGACAGAATTATGGCACAGGAGATTGGGGCATACAAATCTCAAGACAATCACTGCAATTTCAAAACAGGGTTTAGTAAGAGGTTTACCTCAAAAACTGTTCTCCTGTCCTGAGCATTGTGTTTCCTGCCTAAAAGGAAAACAACATAAAAGCTCCTACAAATCCATTGATGAGTCCAAAACAACCAAATGTTTGCAAATGCTTCATATGGATTTGTTTGGCCCAGTTAAAGTCATGAGTCTTAGGAAAAAGAGATATTGTTTGGTTATTGTTGATGACTTTTCTAGGTTTATATGGACATACTTTTTACACTCAAAAGATGAGACTGCAGGCATTCTGCAAGACTTTGTGAAACAGGTTGAAAAGCAGTTTGACCTTCCAGTAAAAATCTTCAGAAGTGACAATGGTACAGAGTTCAGGAACAAGGAGTTAGATGATTTCTGTGTGTCAAAAGGAATTGTGAGGCAATACAGCATTCCAAGAACACCAGAACAAAATGGGGTTGTTGAAAGAAAGAACAGAACTTTGATTGAGGCTGCCAGAACCATGCTTGCTGGTTCAGGTTTGCCATTAACTTTTTGGGCAGAGGCAGTAAACACTGCTTGCTATGCCCAAAACAGAGTTTTAATCAACCCCAGGCATCAAAAGACTGCCTATGAACTGCAGTATAAAATAAAGCCATTGATTTCATATTTCAAAGTTTTTGGCTGCCCATGCTTCATTTTAAACTTAAAAGATTCTATCTCAAAGTTTGCAGCAAAAATTGATTGTGGTTATCATCTGGGATACTCAACCACTGCTAAGGCCTACAAAGTGTTTAACACAAGGACCAGAATAGTGGAAGAGACTTTGAATGTAAAGTTCAATGAACTTTCATCAATAAAAATCCCAGTAAACCCTGCAGATTTGTTTGATCTTGATAAATTCACTTTTGAAAATACTGCTGTCAAGACTAACAGTGCAGGACCATCAGAGGATTCATCACCAGACTATGGGTATGAGATCATCATTCCTCAACAAAAGTCTGCCACAATGGGAAGAGCAACAGATGTTCAAAACAGCTGTCAAAGCTCTACCTCTGCTACCTCAGCAGTTGTTGATCAAAGTAGCCCATTAACCCCTGCTTTCACATCATCAAACACTGTTGACAAAAGTCCTCAAACAGTGGATCAAAGTTAGCATGTGTCCACACCATTACCTCCTATTCCACCACCTTTTGAAGCCACTGCTGGATCATCAAAGTCACCAACAGTGGTTAGCTCAGATGATTCACATCTGCAGCCCTCCCCACTCAATGCCATTGTTCCATACCAAGGAGATCTTATCTTCTTAAAATCTCATCCACCAGACCAAATTATTGGCAACATCAATGAAGGGGTGCTCACAAGGAGTCAATCCCAAAACATTTGTCTTTTTGCTAGTTTTCTATCTCTCCATCAGCCAGTCAAGTACCAAGAGGCACTAAAATACAACAGTTGGTTAGAGGCCATGCAAGAGGAGCTCCAACAGTTTAGAAGACAACAATTTTGGGAGCTTGTACCATTGCCAGAGGGTGTAAGTCCTATTGGCACAAAATGGGTCTTCAAAAATAAAACTGATGAAAGGGGTATTGTTGTCAAGAATAAAGCCAGGCTTGTGGTTCAAGGTTTCAGACAAGAAGAGGGCATTGACTATGATGAAACATTTGCCCCTGTAGCAAGACTTGAAGCTATCAGATTATTTCTGGCCTTTGCTGTCAACCACAACATCAAGGTGTACCAAATGGATATCAAATGTGCATTCCTCTATGGTAAGATTCAAGAGGAGGTTTATGTTTGTCAACCTCCAGGCTTTGAGGATCTATTTAATCCAAATCATGTCTACAAGCTGAATAAAGCTTTGTATGGCCTGAAACAAGCACCAAGGGCCTGGTATGAAACTCTTTCCACCTTTCTAATTTCCATTGGTTTCACAAGAGGTAAGATAGACAAAACATTGTTTTTAAAATGGAGAGGAAAGGATTTGATGATTGTCCAGATTTATGTGGATGACATCATCTTTGGAAGCACATGTAATAAAATGTGTGAAGAGTTTAGGCAACTCATGACAGTTGAGTTTGAAATGAGTGCAATGGGTGAACTCTAGTGCTTTCTTGGTCTCCAAGTAAGGCAACTGCAAAATGGCACTTTTATCCATCAAGGCAAATATACCAAAGAACTTTTAAATAAATTTGAGATGGATGATTGTAAGCCATGTAGTACACCCATTGCAACCAATAAAGTAGTCATGTCTGATGAGAAGGATGATTTGGTTGATCAAACTTTATATAGAAGTATGATTGGGTCTTTATTGTACCTAACTGCATCTAGGCCAGACATCATGTTTGCAACATGTGTTTGTGCAAGATCCCAATCAGCCCCTAGAAAGTCAAACCTTATTGCTGTAAAAAGGATATTCAGATACCTAAAAGGTGCTCCCACACTTGGTATCTAGTATCCAGCTGATGGTAAAATTGAGCTTTCAGGTTTCTCAGATAGTGACTTTGCTGGATGTGACAAGACAAGAAAGTCCACTTCAGGAGGGTGCCAATTCCTAGGCAGTTGTTTAGTGTCTTGGCGAAGCAAAAAGCAAGCAGCTGTTTCCACATCCACTGCTGAGGCGGAGTATATAGCTGTTGCAAGCTGTACAGCCCAAGTGCTTTGGCTTCAAAATCAGTTGCTGGATTTTGGTATCAATGCCTTAAAGACACCACTCATGTTGGATAGCCAGGCAACAGAAAATATCATCAAAAATCTAGTTTCTCACTCAACCACCAAGCACATCGACATGAGACATCACTTTGTGAGGGATTGCTATGAAAAAGGTTTGATTTCTCTGCATCATGTTCCAACTAAGGATCAGCTGGCAGATGTGCTAACCAAAGCATTAGACACATCCACCTTTGAAAGCTTGATCTCTAGGATTGGCATGCTAAACATGGAATAACAGGCAAAATCATGTTTTTCTATGAATAAAAGCATTAAAATGTTTTCAGAAAATCAAAAATCCATCCTTAAAAATAGCTAAAATGATTTTTTCATTAAAATCCTTAAAAGTCTGCCATAACCACTGTTTTGTTCAAAGGTCTGTTCTACTAAAAACATTATCCACTGCTGAAAGTCAACCCCTGTTCTCTCATTTTCTTGATAAGCACTGATGTTCAAAATCAGTGTTTTATCCACTGATGAGCTATCCACTGATAGTAAAAAATCACCCACTGCCTTGTAACCGTTGTTTGGTCTTCATAAAAGACAACTTGTTCTTCATCTCATCAGGGGTTGGCACGTGGACAGTACATAGCGGTCAGATCTTTTGTAACCGCTGCCATGTCAGCATTCACTTTTTCTCTATAAAACCCCTTTCAAAACCCCAAACAGGGTTTAACTGTCGAATTGAATTCTTAAAAATTCCTTTCTCAAAGCAGTTCTCATTTCATTTCCTCAAATTTCTTCACAACCTTCTTCAATCGTCTTCTCCAAAATGACAAAATCGAAGTCATCTGCAACACCCACTTCAAAATCTTCTCGTAAAAAGGCCGCTCAAAAGGCTACACCCATTGAAATCCCATACAAATCACCACACAATTATCTGAGTCTTCTTACAAAACCAGGCACCACCGATGCTTTCGATTCCAACATTGACATCATGTCTGCATCAAAGTACAAAACTTTGTTAACAGCAAATGCTCCAATTTACTTGGACACCCAAAGAGAGTTTTGGAAGAATATTACCCTTGACAAACAAGGCGAGGATGTCATAGCCATTAACTCTTCTCTAATGGGTAAACCTGTCAAAATCACACCACAATCCATCTCGGAAGTCTTTGAACTCAATGATCAGCAATTCTTTTCCAAAAAATGAGTTAAAAACTGATTTCCTTGAAAGGGGGTATGCAGAACAAATTAAAAAAGATACCTTATAAAAAGGTAATTTTCCACCTGCAACAAGATTTTTGTTCCATACTCTGCTTATGTGTGTTTCAAACAAAACCACTTCTTTTAATGAAATACCATTAAAGATTCAAAACCTAGGATATGCTATTCTTCAAGATGAAAATTTCAATTACTCCCAGGAAATCTTTAATGATTTGGTTAAAAATGTTGATAAGAAGCCATTCTTACTTTTTCCAAGATTTCTAAGTTACTATTTTGAAAAGAAATTTGGTAAGGATGATGCTGCTGCAATAAAACAAGGTGCATCTTTTCAAATAAATAGCTTAACTGCTAAAACTTTTAAAAGAATGTCAACACCTTGCAAAACACAAGCAGAGGTGCCTGAGCAGAATTTAGCAGCTACCACTGCTCCTCAGGTATCTGCTGCTGAGCCCACTGCTCCAGGTGATCATAGCAGCAAAACAACTGCTTTGAAACCCACACCTAAAATCACCAAAAGGCCAAAACAAAAATCTCAAAAGCCCCCCAAACCTACCAAAAAGGCAACTCTGGAGGATGAGATACCAGAGCAACTGCCTGTGACAGCACAAAAGTCACAAGAAACCACTGCTACTACTTCCTCACAGCAGTTGGTAGAAATATCTCAACCCATGCCTGAAACTCCTCCTGCTTCTTCTCAAAAAGAACAGGTTGTACAAATAGGGACACCACAATATGATGCTCTGGAATCACTTGCTTCCATCATCCACAGCCCAATGCCAGAGGCAAATTCTCTTTCTACACCCAACCTCACCTCCACAATTCCCCCACCAACTAAATTATTGTTGGATGCTATTGATCTGAACCAGGCACAAACCAGTCCTTCTCACTCACCTATCAATGAGAACATACTTCAACAAACGACTGGGTCTGATGTATCAATCATAGCTAACCCACCAACAAGACCTGAGGAGGTTACACCCCTTGAGTTACAAGTAACTCTTGGTGGTAATCCAAGTGAAGCAGCCACTACAAGTGTTGAACCCACTGGTTTGCATTTGGACAGTGGTTACATATATAAGACTTCCTTGGAGGCAATTCCTTCTATAGCACCTCTGATAACCACTAGTGAGTTTGTTTTGACCACTGGTACCATCAAAAGGTTATCAAGTGTTGAGGGAAGAAGTCCCCAGTACCAAGAAAAAGGGGCATCAGTGGATGACTATTGGAATACATTCCCTAAGTCAACCACTGTTCAAACCACTGTTAGTGGGAAATCAGATGATCCCATTAAATTGGGTGATGGTTTAAAGTACCTAGAATTGACGGATAGAGTTGAAAAACTGGATACCTCTGTTGCAGAAATCAAAGAAATACTGCAACAGTTATTGAAAGTTCAAAAGGTGCAACCCACTGCTGTTCCAACTCAAGCATCTGCTCCACCACAAGCACCTGCTGCAAATGAGTTATGGAATTTATTTCAACCCCTGCTCCAACAACAAAGACAAACGGCTGATCAGCAACATGCAATACATGTACAAGAGCTGAGAAACATAATGGAGTCCAGGTTTAGAAACACCCAAGCAGACATCAAGGCTATAAAGGCCCATCTCTTGAACACCACTGGCACTGCTCCTCCCACTGTTCTCTTCATTGATCAACTACCCCCAGATAATGCCAAAAAGGGGAAGAAAATAAAGGAGTGGAAGAAGAAGGGAATAGATGATGGTATGTATATTGAACTAGAAAAAGATGCAATGACTAAAAAGATTCCCTTGCTAGATGGTAGCAAAAAGATTGATGTTACCACAAATGCACTTGCTGAAGCAAAAGCAAGTGTAAAAAGGGACAGAGAGGTAAAGGATATGTCCAGGTGGAATGAGGAGAAAAGAGCTTATATGGAGCTAAATGCGCAGGGTTCTACTGAGCCAAAGGATGTTCAAAATCCTGAGCCAAAATGAAAGAATCCCACTAGAAAAGTGAGGGAACCCAAATCCACACCATCCAGACTCACAAAGCATACTTCCAAACCACTTTCCAAAAGCCCCCAACATCATTCTTCCACTCAAACAGCTGTTGTAACTCCTGTTGTATCAACAACTCCTGGTACTTCAGTAGTTTCAACATCTGCTATCATTTCAACACACACTACTTCAACACACACCACAACCACTGCCTTACCACCACCTCCAAAAATCATCTCACCACCAAAACCACCATCACCACTAAAAACAATCTCACCACCATCACCTCCTGCCAAAAAGCAGAAGACATCAGACGTTACAACATCTGTTGTAATGGCAACAGTGGTTGAAACACCTGTTGTTTCAACAACTGTTAGTCAGCCACCTTCTACCACTCAAATCACCACCACTGATCCACCCAAAACATCATCAGCCTTTCCTACAATAAAAAGGAGAAGGATTTTCATACCTGATGATGACTCTCCATCACCACCACCAACATGTTCACAATCCCTTGCACTTATTCCAAACCCTGTTCCTCTCTCATCAGCTCAAGTACAACAACCAATTCCTATCATCACTCCTGCAGGTTTCCAATATCCTCTTGAACTCATTGCAGTCAGAGAAGAGATTAAATCCTTCTACTATGAGGATGATCCTGTTAAAAGGAAGTTGCCATCAGTTGAAGGATATCCTAGGCCTAACAACATTGAAGAGTACTTGAAAATTAAAGCTCTACAGGCAGAGGATATTTCTAAAAGAAATTCTCAAGGAAAGACTGACAAAGAAATTCAAAGGCATTACCAATTTTTATTCACTCAAGTTAGATCCTTAGAGCAGTTTGCAAAGAATGTATGTAGACAAATTTCAGAAAAAGCAGATGAATCTTTGAGAAAGGACTATATTGAAAACATCATGGCTCATAAGAAATACAAGGGGGAAAAACATATGTACAAAGAGTGGACCATTCCGGAGCTTGAAAGTGAAGCAGCCAGGATTCAAGAAATGATTAAGAATAAGGTCAAGCACACTCCTCCAGACTGGTCAAAGTACAAAAAGAATATGTCTGAAAAGACATTGGAGCTGAAGAGAATGAAAAAGGAACTAGTTGCTGCTGATTATGGGTCTAAAAATCAAGTGTCAAGATGGAAAGAAGACAAAGTCAGGACCACCTACAAAAGGTTGGAGGAATTAAGGAAGAAAGATCCTAAAGTTCCACAAAAACCTGACTACCCTGAAGCAGAGGTTTCAACAAGACCACCAAAGCTGCAAATCAGGAGAGCCACTGCTCCAGCTGGTGCTGCCATCTATAAAAGAAGCCAACAACAGTTGGATACTGAAACAGTGGCAGAATTAATGGCAGGAGATGATCTTGTAAAAGAAGACATTAAGATAATGATAGCTGAAACTCTTGGCCTAAATCAACCTGCAAGCACTGCTCAAACAGTCATCACAAGGCCTGCATCACCAAACTCCTCATCTAATAAAGATCTCCCAAGAAACCCACCAGACTCATAAGTACTAAAGTGGAAAACTGAAAAACAGACCCATGTACTGACAGTGTTCAAGTCTAGTGGAGAAGTGAAGAAAATAACAAGGGAACAAGCACTTGGCCTAAGTCTTGAAGATTTGCAGGATCTCCTTGATGTTCCACTGTGTAGGGATGAAGATGACACAGATGCCTTAGCCTTTGAGTTACAACTCAAAGGGAAAATAAGGGAACTGTTGATGAGGCAATAAAGATCTACCAATAATGAAGGGTTTTGGCATTATCTGTTCCAGGGGGAGATTGTTGGGATTGAACCCTATCAGAGGAATAGATAATTAAAGCCAAAACTGGATCAGAGCAGTGGATCCAGAATAAGCAGATGTTATGTACTCAAGTCTCTCCCCTTGAAAGTGGTTTCAACATCTGCTGACCTCCTATCTACTGATCGGTACAACTGCTGACCTACAACTGCTGATCAAGTCAAAGACTGATGAAGACTAAAGCCCTGCTGTTCAATCTACTACCTTGAGTAAAGCACTGCTGGGTTATATCAAGTGCTGTTGGGTTCACATTAGTGGAAGGATTCAGCAGTAGTTTAGTTTGTCTTTATGTAATGAATTGTAATAGCAGTTGTTAGCATAGCAGTACTTGTATAGATCAGAGGTTAGAGTTTGTTAGGAGGTTAGATGTCACTTTCATGGTGACGTCAGCAAAGATGCCACAGTGGTTTGTCCGTGCCTATAAATAGAACAGTACCCTGTACTATTCTATTAGCTCTTCACCATCTTCTTCCTGCATGAACAAATCACAGTGAGCTCAGGCTGAGGGGGAGTTTGTTACATACATGCAAGTGTAATCGTTGAATGAAATAAATTCAATCATTCGGTTCATTGTTGAAAATGTGTGTTGAAAGCAATTCTCCTGTTTGATTGTGAAAAGTTTGTTTCCATTATTTTCCGATGCACTACTCATTCATTGTTCATCTTAATTCAAACGTAAAACACAATCAAAACCAAACTCAGATCCTAACAGTCTCTCATCTTTTTCTCCAACTCTTTAATCAAACGAGTGGGAAGAATAAATACTGAGGCCCAATATATGTGAAGAGAAGACAAAACAGACCGAACAAGCTGAAGGCGACCTACAAACGACAAGGCCCTGTTCTCCCAATGCGTAATCCTGTTCTCCATCTTTTCAATAAGCACTTTGCAATCTTGAAAAACTGGCCGCGAGGAGATAAGAGGAACTCCCAGATAACGAACAGGTAGTACTCCTTCTTTAAACGACATAATCTCCAAAATCTTTTGTCTATTAAACTTGGCCACATTAGAAAAGAAAATCGTACTCTTCGGGAGACTTGGGATTAACCCAGACATATCCTTAAACAGTGTTAGAGCTGCCATAATCAGCTTCACAGATTCAGGTTCCCCCTTGTAAAGATAAATTAGTCATCCACAAAACATAGATTGATGATTCTTTGCTTATCACAATGCTTGTGAAATCTGAATTCAGATGATAACGAAACCTTCTGCTGCAAAACAAGCGTTAGAACTTCCATATCCAAAGTAAACAAGTAAGGGGACATTGGATCTCCTTGTCAAATCCCTCTCTTCAGTTTAAAAAACCCATGCAGATTCCCATTAATGCTTAACGAAAAGGACGTAAACACAAGTCATAATCCAATCCACCATCCTTAAGTCAAACCCGAACCCCTTAAGAGTAGTTTCAAGAAAATTCCAGTCGACTGTATCATATGCTTTCTGAATATCAATCTTGAACACACACCTTGGCGGACCAACATTCCGGTGATAATTATGCATAAGCTCTTGAGTAAGCATAATATTATCCGAAATTCTTCTTCCCGGGACAAAAGCCGATTGATTAAAACTCACCAAATCATGCAGCACATCCTTAATTCTATTCGTGATAATTTTACTAATACACTTATACAAGGTATTGTAACACGAAATAGGACGATAGTCAGTCACAAATTCAGGCATAGGAACTTTGGGTATTGGAGCAATTATGGTGTGGTTTACCTCTTTTAAAAGCTTACCCTTCCTAAAAAACTCCCGAATAGCAAGACAAACAACTCCTCCAATAATATCCCATGCGCTTTTAAAGAAAGCCGAGGAGTAACCATCTGGACCGAGAGCTTTTTTTAACTCCAATACCAAACATCACCTCTTTAATCTCTTCATTTGTAACATCGCGGATCATAAACTTAGCTTGTTGAGCTGAAAGCTTTCTAGAAAATAAATTAGCCGCTGGAAGAGTAGTCGAAGACCCATGAGCACCTAAAAAATTCTCATAATAATCGACTAAGGCTTTAGGAGCATCTCCGCCTTGATGCATAACACCATTAGTATCTTTGACAAATTCAATTCTACAACGATGATTTCTGCTTTTAACCTTATTGTGGAAGTATGCTGAATTTGAGTCCCCAACACCAAGCCATTCGACTTTAGCTTTCTGTTTCAAAAACTTCTCTTCATCTAATTCAGCAACATTGAGATCTCTCATTACAATAGCTTCCCTTTCATGAAGAGAGTAGTTACTAGGATCATTATCTATTTGAGATTGGATGTCCTCCAACTCTCTACGAGTATCCACAACCTTTTTATGAAGATTTCCTTGAAGTTGAAGGAGTTTGTGTAAAGGCGATTTCATTTCTTTTAGCTTTTTAACCACCTTATACATATGCACCCCTTCCACTTCAACCTTCCCACCATTGCTAACAACGTCCCTAAAACCCGTTTTTCAGTCAGAAATTTTGCAAATTTAAACGGTTTCAGCTTACTAGCAGCGACCAAAGGAAGTTTCAATATACACGGAGTATGATCTGAAATCCTACTCGGTAGAAATAAAGCAGAAGTCACCGGAAATAAGTCGAGAAAACAGTTGTTCCCCATGATACGATCAATCTTCTTAAGAATACCAACACCCTTTTTCAGTTTCTGTCTCCATGTAAAATGGATACCAGAACTGTTAATATCCACAACTTCCAGCTCATTGACACAATCTTTAAAGTCTCTCATTCCCGTCGTGATTTTAGATGAACCAAAAAGCTTGTCCTCCAAACTCAACGAAGAGTTAAAGTCACCTATGATCACCCATGGCTTATCATACACAAACGTGTTATGAAAACATAAATTCTCCCACAACTCTCTACGCTTTTTGTAGTAATTTTCCGCATAGATAAACGAACAAAACATCACCTTGCTATCAGTTTTAAAAACAATTTGAGTATGGATAACCTGATTAGTCTGAGATAACACCATGATATCCACCACATCAGCATTCCATCCAAGAATAATCCGAGTTCCCTTATCACACAAACTACCATTAGAAGTCCAATCCCATGTACTACAAATCTTCTTACAAACATCATACAGGTTAGTGGTATCCATATGCGATTCAATGATAGCACATACATTCAACTTATTTTCAATGACCAACTCGCGAACCTCTTTTTGTTTTAGAGGGCGGCCCAACCCTCTAATATTCCACGATGCAATGCTAACCATGGGAAACCACTGATCCTGGAGTGCTTGCCCCCTCAAAATTTTTATTAGCCATCTTAACTTCATAGCGAACCGATTCATTATAAACCTCTTCTACATCATCATCGGATTCCTCCCCATATCCAGCCCCATCTTTTTGTATAGAACCACTTCCCACTTTGACTTCCTCAATAACGGTATCTCTTTTCCGATTCGAATCTCGAATATTAAACTCCACATCCAAGGCTTCAAACATATTACTGGTTTTAACTCCCGACGAACTCGGTTGCCCGTTATCCTGCTTTGGTTTGACCACCGGTTTGTAAACAACCATAGGTTGTTGCTTCTTCGTTTGGAACTTGGTCTTCTTCTTAAC
Source organism: Helianthus tuberosus (assembly GCA_030545235.1). Taxonomy (NCBI): domain Eukaryota; kingdom Viridiplantae; phylum Streptophyta; class Magnoliopsida; order Asterales; family Asteraceae; genus Helianthus; species Helianthus tuberosus. The sequence continues at coordinate 41,291 of JARYGA010025055.1, forward strand.
CTGCTCAAAGCCAGCATCTGCAATATTGTTACCCTCCGTAGCAGGTGTTTGACCTGCTTCGGACACTTTTGATCGTTATGGCCAAAAACTTTGCACAAAGAACATCATAGAGGCTGCCATTCATACTCTACTTTCACATTCGCCTTGTAGAACCCCTCTTCATCAATTAATGGTACCACCACAGTCAGATTATCCTTGTGTTCATTCTTAGCTTTTACCTCAATTAAAGCCCTCGCATAACTACTCCTTCCCCATGACTCCTCACACATATTAGCTGTATACGTATCCAACATCTTTGGCTTCTCAACTTGTGTTGCAATCATACTTAATCCATCTTCATGTAACACCCTTATCATTATTTAATGATTTTCTCACAACAATCAACAATTAAATGTATATTTATATTTACACATTCATATAAAAATGCGGGTTTATTACAACTTTTACAAAGGTTTTATCTACATTGTAATAGAAATAAGTTCGTCAATTAAAAGCGACAAAGTAACAACGTGCGGAAGCTTGTATATTGAAAGTGTTCGGTTCCTCTTCGAGCTTGATCTTCATCCGGGCACTCTTGGCAATCACGTATGGTCAAAAACCACATTAAAGTTAGTTTTGACCTCTATAAAACACAATTATACACATTCCACTGTTTAAATATTAAAAATAACAAACAAAATCCAGCAACTGAGGCTGTCGTGCCCCGCGACGGAGGTTGGCTAAGCCTTCGCGGCCCGCCACCGCCGTCGCGTCGCGCGACGATGAGGATGTTATGCCGTGGCGTGGCTTGACGCCACCTTTTTGCCAGAAGGATTGTTGCTGGGTGCTGCATATTTGCCCAGCACTTATAATTCCTTTTTGACAACTTCGAACTTGCATATCTTGCAATTTATACATCCGTTTTATCCGATTCTTTTTCCTACGTGTTAGAAATTTTATTCTCCATCTCATGCAGTTATAATCCGACATTTGAGGGCACAAGATCCTGGATTTCAAGCCCACGACTTGAAACTAATATATAACATTTTTGACCCGTTTGAGAGAATTTTAAACAATTAAGCTTAGATCACGCCCTCTCCTTTCACACGTCATTTTACCGCATTAAGGTATTTGCATAACTTCCACCGCAACTATCTTTATGGTGGATTAAAAGATGTAAGTTGTCTAATCCGAATTTACCCCTTTCGGCTTATCAATTTACGACGGATACCATTTTGAGGTATTTTGCCCAAAAAGGAATTCATACCTACTCATTTGCACATAAGAAAGCTAAACTTTAATATAACACAATTTTTCTAACGATTCAAAAGAGCCGTTTGCCCGATTTAACGTTCATGGGCATTTTGATAATTTTCAGCCCCTTCTTTTATGATGAAGGGCTTTTGTCAACCTGTTTGGCCAAGATTTCACTTTTGCCATAATCATACTTATACATACCTGGAATCGGGTCATAGCATTGACTTGTTTAAGTACATTTTTGCTTTTAAATCTTCTAGTTAAAAAGCATTACAACCATATGATATTTCCTGCGATCACAGACTTAACAAACTGTCATCAGTTATTATTGCCAAATAATATTAACACCCCATTTGACCCGTTTAGTCGAAATGACCTTTTATCTACGTATGATGGTATTTTAATACCATCTCGCCCCTTAAATCTATTCCGGTTTACCCCATGACTTCCAATTACTTAAAGGACATTCCTTTAATTATTCGACCCGTTAAGACTTACACCGAAATATTACCTTTTTAAATCTTTATCTATCCGCTAACTCATTTACGGATTGTCAATTAACCATTTTTACCCATCACGGTTCACCCCAAAGCGCGATGTTCAAAATTCCTTATTGATTAGTCTTCACTCGACTAGTCCACCGTTTTACACTTATTACCCTAATTAATGGTTTCTTACCATTTTCATTTATTCCAACTTGCGTTCCATCATGCCGGAACGTCATAATTTCAATACCTAACATGTTTCATGACTAATACATACAAATAAATGTATTGTAATTACGAAGGGGGTGTAAGCTTCACTTACCTCTCATCCGGTTTACGCTTCTCTTCTCGTACTTGATTCATTTGACCGCTTCTTCCCCAAGCCTCCACCTAGCTCGTTAAGCGTCAAACTATTGTTAATCATTTACAAGGCGGTTAAATTAGTCATTAACAATCACGACTATTCCACCTCATTTATTTTCTATGTTGAAACTACTATTCGACTTCATGATTAGTTAACTTAGCTTATCAAAGTTAACTACTTTCAATCACATGGTTTACAACATTAAGTCTAAATCGACTTGATATTTAAAACTCTTATCAATCCAAGCATGCCATATATTCAGCAACTAGTTTATAACTTGTCATTTAGCCAAGATTAACATCAATTAGGCAAGTTTATATCATCGAAAAAATAGGCTATTTTTGGTGACCTGTTTAACCTGTTTACAAGTCTTCAAAAATTATGATTGGTTTATGTGACGTACCTGTCGGAGAGTTAGGCCTTATGTTAAAATTTCAAGATCTATCTCTTTACCAAAAATTCGTAAAAATTCATTTACTAAGCTGCAATCAGATTCGTCACTTCTGACTGCAGCTTATGAAAAATTCATTTAAAATTCCTCGTTTATCTGATTGACGAAATTCCAGTTAGAGCTTTTTGGAATTACCTGAAGCTACCTACAGTAAAAATCTGAGATCATAAATCAGTTCTTAAATTGAGTTATGACATTCGTAATGGGCTGCAATTTCTGCCAGAAAACGCAGCCTGAACCTTCGATACCGAAAAATTCATAAAACATTCAATTTTCGTCAAAAAAATGCAATTCCGGTGGGGTTTTATAGATATTTCCTGGAATTACATTTTAGACTCTAGAAACACATGTTTTTGTCACGTTTTGTCCACGTTGCAGCCAATATAAGTCGGCTGTAAATTCTGATCAGAAGCTGTTTGAATTCAGCTTTCAATTAAAACATGTTTATGACATTATAACACTATTTTTAGCAATCAAAAATCCTTAAAAACATCACATACATGAATTTAGTCAAAACCCACTTATCACCATCAATGGTGATCATGAATTCACAAGAATTAGACCTAATTTCATCATATGCTTGTCTAGGGTTTACTCCTAGGCACTACAATGTTCCTAATTCATCATATAACGAACATGCAACCATCTAATTCGAATTCTCTAAGTTTGCTCAGAAATTTAACTAGAGATCTCTCATGAAATTTACATACCTCGTGACTCATTTCTCAGTGGAGATCCCTAATTCGTACTTGGATTTCGATTTAGACTTGATTTGGACCTTAAATTTGAGAGATTTAGCATGAACTAGGGTTGGGGGTTTCCCTTTGGTTGCCCTCTGCTTTAATCGACCAGACACACACTCTTGGGTGTGTTTGGTGGGTTTTTATTTGTTTTAATTAAATCAAGTTTCAAGTTTAACAAGTTTGGCCCCTACTTTTTCCTTAGTTCATAATTTAAGTGTTTTAACCCACTCATAAGTCACTATCTAACTAGGTTAGAATTATTCCTAGTCAACTTAGTAGGTTCGGTAAGTT
>JARYGA010025056.1:0-51137 GCA_030545235.1 Helianthus tuberosus
TATAGTATTAATAGTAGTTAACTTATGAGGGGATCAAAGAGTTTGGACCCCCGCCATCCAATACCGTGAAGCATTGAAGGAGGTCCTACTAAATTTGACCCAGGTCCATTGCAGGACCTCTAAACGCTGAACAATGGCAAGACCTTTACCAAACCGTTCCCTTAACCCCCGACCAGGTAGCCAACATACCTCCATATAGACCATGGAGATATGAATGGTGAAAATCCTTTATTTTATATAGACAGTAAAATAATGCCAAGACACCACGGACAAACGATAAGGAAAGATCACCTTCAACATAAGTAACTAGTTATTAAAGTCATTAATACAAAACCAAATAAAAAGTGCAAAAGATTAGAAATAAAAATTATTATACTAGACACTTTGTCTTCACCAAGTGATGTAAGAGACTTAGGCAAACATGGCCTTGATTGTCAAGAACTCTTACGATCAATCTTGGATCCTGAGACGACTCACACACTCTACGATGGACAATGGATGATGGTGGTGGATGATGGTGTTGTGATGGTGGTGGGTGGTGGATGAAGTGTGAGAGAGGTGGTGTGCCAAGGGATAAGATGAAATGAATCCAAGCACTCCTATTTATAGGCTGAACAGAGAGCTGGGCACGGCCCCGTGTCCGCTGGTGTCACACCCCCAAAATCCACCTGCGGAGTATCACCGCTTGGGAGCGTGACTGACCAGGATCATGCCACCAATCATATAGAACAATGTATAAAGTAAAAGTAATTGCAATTTAATTCCAAACAATCCATATGAGAGGTGTTCCAAAACATGAGTATGTTATCACAGTATAGCGGAAGCGTATGATTAAACCCATCATAATAAAGTATGAAATGTTATAAAGTCTAAACAAGTATTCAAAATCCATGCCCACAACGACTACGCCTCCCGTGCAAGCTCCATAAGTACCTAAGGTCCTGCAAGGCATGTAACAGAGGATCAACAACTAGTTGAGCGAGTTCACAGAAAGTAAATGCGTAATAGTAAGTTCGTATGTAACATGTGGCTCTACTGGGCCGATAGTACGTTCTATTAGTGGGGGCTTCCCAGGTTATATATTCCCTAGACCATTCGTAATCATAAGTATCCTTCCCAATCCGAGGATAGTAGTAAGTATAAGTTTACGCAGGTTTATGTAAGTGCCCTTCCCAACCGAGGACAGTACGTAGCGAGTACGTAGATTTAGCGCTGGCGTCCTTCCCAACCGAGGACGGTAGTACGTAGGTTTTAGCACTGGCGTCCTTCCCAATCCGAGGACGGTTGTACGTAAGTTTTACGTAGGTTTAGTGCTAGTGTCCTTCCCAATCCGAGGACAGTACGTAGGCTTTGCGTAGAATTTGGCACAGGCATCCTTCCCAACCGAGGACCGTGGTAAATAGTCTAGTGTTCATGTAAGTACAGGTAATCGTTCAATCCCATTCCCAACCCAACTGGGGAATCCCATGCCTTGGTAAGAGTGTGAACTCACCTTGGTTTGCTCGGTATGCTAAGTACGTGCTCAAGGTAAATCAATCACGTCCTAAAGTATGTACGTATGTGAAATCAGTTTGTGTTTCAAGTTGTGCACGTAAAAACAGGTAACACGTAATCACAATCATATACAAGATGGCTACACTTAACAGCAGTTAAATATTCCAGTTAACAATTAACAGAATTAACTCAGGTTACTGTACAGATTAACTGTTCGGCGAAACACACTTAATGGCGAAACACACTAGTCGACGAAACACAATATTGACGAAACACATTCAGTTTCGTCGGAACCTTGTTTGGCGAAACAGGATTCTGATTCGTCGATGACTCTTGGCGAAACACTTCTGTTTCGTCAAGAGACCTGTTTCGTCGAACAGTCAGTTACGTCGCATAGTCAGTCACGTATGAAAACCCTAATCATGCTAACAGCCGTCATCAACATCAGCAATCATGCAGGAACATTCATTCACAGAATCATTGTAACATCATCATAGCATAATCATCGGACCACTTTAACGTCTAGCATGAACCCTAGCTTACGCATACAACATATCAATTTCAGCATCACATCATCAAACCCTATCAAGATGCTAACTTGCATTCAGAATCAGATCATAATAACAACATCCAGAACCGAGTATTCAATCATATTAAGTTTCGCGCAAAACCGTTTATATCCGACTACAATATTCATATTGAAATCCATATCATCATTATCATAACAAGAACCCTAGTATTTAATATGTATTAGTTACAATCATACATCAACATATCAGAATCACATGGCACAGAAACACATTCACAGATGAACGATCAATCAAGACACATAAATCTACTAACCGAGATGATGGTTTGATCGCACAAAGGTTTCCGGTGGGTTCTAGTTCGCCGTCACAGTGAGAGAGCTCTAGGGTTTCGGTTGTGTTGATAGAAAATGTAAAGTGATGTTGTTTTTACGTAAAATACTCAAAATACGTTCTGGGCCTAGCTGGGCTACTGGGCCGGCGAAACAGACTTCTGTTTCGTCGGGATGTATATGGCGAAACATCCTGTTTCGTCGGAATGGGTTATGGCGAAACACTCTTGTGTTTCGTCGGGTTCCTAACAGTTTAAGTTTTACAAACAGTATGCAAGTTATACAATCACACATAACCATGCAACACACTAGGTTTTATCATAACACAACTATATGGTCAAAGTCAACGTGCATTAAATGCGAATAAAGAATGTCGGAAATTCGAGTTGTCACATTATCCCCAACTTAAAAGAAATTTCGTCCCGAAATTTAGCATGCAGTTACTGAGGAAAGCTAATGGTGTGACGTTGTTTACCTGAATTGTATCGCGGCTCCCCGAGCATGTTTGCGAAGATTACTGGTTTTCTTGGGGTGTCACATTATCCCCCCGTTGATTTGGAATTTCGTCCCGAAATTCTGCATTGGTGGCTTCAGCCTCAGTAGTAGTTGCATTGGTTCCGAATAACTGGGGATATTTGAGTTCCATTTGATCTTCGCGCTCCCAGGTGAACTCTGGGCCGCGGCGGGAGTTCCAACGAACTCGTACAAGAGGGATTCTCGTGTTCTTGAGGACCTTAACATCCCGGTCCGTGATTTCAACAGGTTCCTCGACGAAGTTCAACCGTTCGTCGATAGTGAGTTCCTTCAAGGGAACTACGTGTGTCTCATCTGACGTACATTTCTTCAGATTTGACACGTGAAAGACATTGTGAACTGCACTGAGTTCAGGTGGTAAGTTCAATCTGTAGGCCACTTTGCCTATTTTCTCAATAACTTCGAAAGGTCCGACGTATCGTGGATTGAGTTTGCCGCGTTTGCCAAAACGAACCACACCCTTCCAGGGTGAAACTTTAAGTAGCGCTCGATCCCCAACCTGGAATTCGAGTAGTTTCCTGTCTTTATCAGCGTATATCTTCTGACGGTCCCGAGCTGCCGCCATGCGTTGTCGTATTTGAGCAATCTTTTCAGTAGTATCAACTACCATTTCTGGACCTGTGATTTGACTTTCTCCCACCTCTGCCCAACAGAGAGGTGACCGGCATTTACGCCCGTACAATGCCTCGAATGGAGCAGCTTTAATGCTGGTGTGGTAGCTGTTATTGTATGAAAATTCCACGAGTGGCAAATGTTTCTCCCAACCATTGCCAAAATCAATTACGCACGCCCGAAGCATGTCTTCTAAAGTTTGAATAGTGCGCTCAGACTGCCCATCGGTCTGAGGATGATACGCCGTGCTCATGTCTAAACGAGAGCCAAAAGATTTATGCATTGCTTGCCACAGCTCTGAAGTAAAACGTGCGTCACGATCAGAAATGATGGAGGTGGGCACTCCGTGCCTCGAGACCACTTCTTTTAAGTAAATGTCTGCTAAGGTAGAGAACTTGTCTGTTTCTTTGATAGCCAAGAAGTGAGCAGACTTTGTGAGTCGATCCACGATCACCCAAATAGTATCATTTCCACGCTGAGATCTAGGTAACCCGGTAACAAAATCCATGGAAATTTGCTCCCATTTCCATTGTGGTATCTCAGGTTGTTGGAGTGGTCCTGACGGTTTCTGATATTCTGCCTTGACTCTCGCACAAGTCAAGCATTTGCTAACGTATGTGGCTATGTGGGCCTTCATGCTAGGCCACCAGTATGTAGTCTTAATATCGTGGTACATTTTATCCGAACCAGGGTGTACCGAGTAGCGAGACTTGTGAGCTTCATCCATTACCAGCTCGCGTAAGTTGCCGTACAGTGGGACCCAAATGCGTCCTGTTACGTAATAAGCTCCATCTTCCTTCTGTTCTAAGCGTTGCCTTGAGCCGCGTAAGGCTTCTGCCCTGACGTTTTCTGGTTTCAATGCTTCCACCTGAGCATTTCTTATCTGAGAAGGAAGACTAGACTGTATAGTGAGTTGTAGAGCTCGTACGCGCTTAGGCGCGGTGTCTTTTCGACTGAGGGCGTCAGCCACAACATTGGCTTTGCCTGGGTGGTACCTGATTGAGCATTCATAGTCGTTTAGCAGTTCGACCCATCGTCGCTGTCGCATATTCAGTTCCTTCTGCTTGAATATATGTTCAAGGCTTCTGTGATCAGTGTAGATTGCACATTTGGTACCGTACAAGTAGTGTCGCCATATCTTAAGTGCAAAAACAACCGCTCCCAGCTCTAAATCATGCGTAGTGTAGTTTCGTTCGTGAATCTTAAGCTGGCGCGAAGCATAAGCAATAACTTTATCCCGCTGCATCAATACACATCCAAGACCTTGGATAGATGCGTCGCAGTAGACTACGAAATCGTCCGTGCCTTCAGGCAGTGAAAGGATAGGTGCGCTACAGAGTCTATCCTTTAAGTGTTGGAATGCTGTTTCCTGTGCGTTACCCCAACGATAAACAACACCCTTCTGCGTCAACAGTGTAAGCGGCTGAGCGATCTTTGAGAAGTCTTTGATGAACCTTCTGTAGTAACCCGCCAAACCCAAGAATTGGCGTATTTCTGTCGGTGTGCGAGGTGCAGGCCAGTTCTTGATCGAATCCACCTTGGATGGATCTACATGAATCCCATCCTTGTTTACCACGTGGCCTAAGAAGTGGACTTCACGAAGCCAGAAGTCACATTTGGAAAACTTAGCGTATAGCTGTTCTGTTCGTAAAAGTTCCAGTATAAGTCGTAGGTGCTGCTCGTGTTCCTCCTGACTTTTCGAATAAATCAGAATGTCGTCGATGAAAACAATGACGAACTTGTCGAGATAGGGTTTGCACACCCTGTTCATAAGATCCATAAATACGGCAGGCGCGTTCGTTAGCCCGAATGGCATGACCATAAACTCGTAGTGACCGTAGCATGTTCTAAACGCTGTCTTGGAGACGTCCTCATCCCGGACTCTCAGTTGGTGATATCCTGACCTTAAGTCTATTTTGGAGTAATAGCTCGACCCTTGCAGCTGGTCGAATAAATCATCTATGCGCGGAAGAGGATAACGATTCTTGATCGTCACCTTGTTGAGTTCACGGTAGTCTATACACATCCTGAACGTACCGTCTTTCTTCTTTACGAATAACACTGGAGCTCCCCAAGGCGAAGAGCTAGGACGTATAAAACCCTTTTCCAAGAGTTCTTGTAGCTGCTTTGACAGTTCTTCTAATTCGGTTGGAGCCAAACGATAAGGCGCTCGAGCTATGGGTGCTGCTCCTGGAGCGAGCTCGATCTGAAATTCAACTTGACGATGAGGCGGTAACCCAGGTAATTCCTCAGGGAACACTTGAGGAAAGTCACGCACTACAGGAATATCTTCAATCTTTTTCTCTTTCTTCGAGGTATCTGTAACGAGTGCTAGTATAGCAGTGTGCCCCTTGCGTAAACACTTCTGAGCCTTCAAAAAGGAGATGATGCCACTCACGACACCACTCTTGTCGCCTTGAACTTCGAGAGGTTCCTTGCTCGACCGAGGAATACGAATAACTTTTTCTTTGCATAAAATCTCCGCTTGTTGTTGAGATAACCAATCCATACCGATGACGACGTCAAAACTACCCAAGGTTATAGGAATGAGATCTATGGAGAAAGTCTGACCAGCGAGGATAAGATTACACCCTTTAACTATGTGTGTGGCCTCTAGGCTTTTACCGTTAGCTAATTCTACAACATGTTTGGTGTTTAAGAGAGTTGGTGCACGTTTTAACATTTCACTAGCTTTTAGAGACATGTAACTTGTATCCGCACCAGAATCAAACAGTACAGTAACATAAAAGTCGTCAAGAAGAAACTTACCCATAACCACGTTGGGATCATTCCTCGCATCACCCTGACCGATCACAAACATACGGCCTCTAGCACCATTGTTGTTATTGTCCCCACCATTGTTGTTGTTCCCATTGCCCTGGTTGTTGTTGTTCTGGTTTCGGTTTAGCTGAGGGCAGTGTCTTTTGAAATGACCTTCGGCGCCACACTGGAAACATCCCTTGTTACCCTGTTGCTGATTTTGACGTGCTTGCTGCTGCGGCTGATTCTGATTTACAGGTTGTGGGCTCCTACAATCCTTGGCCTCATGGCCCGTCCTGAAACACCTTTGACAACGACCCCGGTTACACTGGCCATTGTGGTGCTTGTTGCAGATGTTGCACTTTGGGAGGTTCCCTCGATAACCACCCTGCTTGTGACTGCCCGAAGAGTGCTGACTAGGACTCTGGTAGTTGTCAGTCTTTCGTTGCTGAACTTGGGGCTGAACTGAAGCTGATCCCTTGCTGGAGTCCCCCTCCCACTTTCGCTTGCTGTCACTGGGAGTAGCAGGAGTAACCGAAGTAGTAGCTGTAGGGGTAGCGTTGATGCGTTTGGGCAACCGGTTCTGCTCCACCGCTTGATCAGTGAGACGGTGAGCCAACTGAACAACCTGCTGGTAAGTGGCATGATTTGCTGAAGTCACATGACTCTGGATCTCTGGCACCAGACCCTTAAGATAAAGTTCAATACGCTTGTCCACCAGAGTAGGACACAGTAATGCAAGCTCATTCGATCTCTTTGTATACGCCTCAATTTCCGACCCTGTCATCTTGAGGTTGAAAAACTCGACCTCCAGCTTATGAATATCATCTCGACTGCAGTATTCTTCCTTGATCATCTCTTTGAAATTGTTCCATGGGGTGGCGTTAGCAGCAACCAACCCCAGTATTTGGACTTGAGCTTTCCACCATGTGAGGGCTAAACCCTCGAGGGTACCGGTAGCATATTTCACCCTGCGTGCCTCAGGGCATTCACACATCTCAAACACAGACTCCATCTTTTCAAACCAGTGCAGGAGTCCTACGGCTCCTTCAGTGCCGCTGAAAGTGGATGGACGACAGTCCATGAAAGTCTTGAAAGTGCAAACAGGTGCTTGACCTGTTGTGTAAAAGAATTAGGACAAGTTTAAACACGAAAGTGGATTTAGGAATGTAGGATCTAAGGATCCTAGTGTGAGTTGTAACTGCAGGGTATACCTCCTGCTTGTGCGGCTGCAACTGCCGTGGCAACTCGTTCGTTAATGAGGGCCGTCAACTGGTCCTGAGTCATGTTGATACGTCCAGACATGATCTTCATAGGAAAGATAACGTAAGTGAGATAGGTTCGCGAATAGTGCGATGACAGAAGAGAGTGAGCACACAAGTGTTCTCATGCAACAACAAATAGTGAGCAATGTAATCTAAGCATACCACGAGCAAAGTTCTATGTAATTATAGTATGTAGGCAATAAACATAAACCTTATTACCTAGGATGTCGAGTCTTGCACGTGGAGCGAGGCGTCGTTGTGGATCGTTGAGAGCACTGTTCTGGTTATAGTCTGGTTTTAATAAAATCGTTTTCCCCATATTAAAACCGAGTTCTCTATAACCAATGGCTCTGATACCAATCTGTCACACCCCCAAAATCCACCTGCGGAGTATCACCGCTTGGGAGCGTGACTGACCAGGATCATGCCACCAATCATATAGAACAATGTATAAAGTAAAAGTAATTGCAATTTAATTCCAAACAATCCATATGAGAGGTGTTCCAAAACATGAGTATGTTATCACAGTATAGCGGAAGCGTATGATTAAACCCATCATAATAAAGTATGAAATGTTATAAAGTCTAAACAAGTATTCAAAATCCATGCCCACAACGACTATGCCTCCCGTGCAAGCTCCATAAGTACCTAAGGTCCTGCAAGGCATGTAACAGAGGATCAACAACTAGTTGAGCGAGTTCACAGAAAGTAAATGCGTAATAGTAAGTTCGTATGTAACATGTGGCTCTACTGGGCCGATAGTACGTTCTATTAGTGGGGGCTTCCCAGGTTATATATTCCCTAGACCATTCGTAATCATAAGTATCCTTCCCAATCCGAGGATAGTAGTAAGTATAAGTTTACGCAGGTTTATGTAAGTGCCCTTCCCAACCGAGGACAGTACGTAGCGAGTACGTAGATTTAGCGCTGGCGTCCTTCCCAACCGAGGACGGTAGTACGTAGGTTTTAGCACTGGCGTCCTTCCCAATCCGAGGACGGTTGTACGTAAGTTTTACGTAGGTTTAGTGCTAGTGTCCTTCCCAATCCGAGGACAGTACGTAGGCTTTGCGTAGAATTTGGCACAGGCATCCTTCCCAACCGAGGACCGTGGTAAATAGTCTAGTGTTCATGTAAGTACAGGTAATCGTTCAATCCCATTCCCAACCCAACTGGGGAATCCCATGCCTTGGTAAGAGTGTGAACTCACCTTGGTTTGCTCGGTATGCTAAGTACGTGCTCAAGGTAAATCAATCACGTCCTAAAGTATGTACGTATGTGAAATCAGTTTGTGTTTCAAGTTGTGCACGTAAAAACAGGTAACACGTAATCACAATCATATACAAGATGGCTACACTTAACAGCAGTTAAATATTCCAGTTAACAATTAACAGAATTAACTCAGGTTACTGTACAGATTAACTGTTCGGCGAAACACACTTAATGGCGAAACACACTAGTCGACGAAACACAATATTGACGAAACACATTCAGTTTCGTCGGAACCTTGTTTGGCGAAACAGGATTCTGATTCGTCGATGACTCTTGGCGAAACACTTCTGTTTCGTCAAGAGACCTGTTTCGTCGAACAGTCAGTTACGTCGCATAGTCAGTCACGTATGAAAACCCTAATCATGCTAACAGCCGTCATCAACATCAGCAATCATGCAGGAACATTCATTCACAGAATCATTGTAACATCATCATAGCATAATCATCGGACCACTTTAACGTCTAGCATGAACCCTAGCTTACGCATACAACATATCAATTTCAGCATCACATCATCAAACCCTATCAAGATGCTAACTTGCATTCAGAATCAGATCATAATAACAACATCCAGAACCGAGTATTCAATCATATTAAGTTTCGCGCAAAACCGTTTATATCCGACTACAATATTCATATTGAAATCCATATCATCATTATCATAACAAGAACCCTAGTATTTAATATGTATTAGTTACAATCATACATCAACATATCAGAATCACATGGCACAGAAACACATTCACAGATGAACGATCAATCAAGACACATAAATCTACTAACCGAGATGATGGTTTGATCGCACAAAGCTTTCCGGTGGGTTCTAGTTCGCCGTCACAGTGAGAGAGCTCTAGGGTTTCGGTTGTGTTGATAGAAAATGTAAAGTGATGTTGTTTTTACGTAAAATACTCAAAATACGTTCTGGGCCTAGCTGGGCTACTGGGCCGGCGAAACAGACTTATGTTTCGTCGGGATGTATATGGCGAAACATCCTGTTTCGTCGGAATGGGTTATGGCGAAACACTCTTGTGTTTCGTCGGGTTCCTAACAGTTTAAGTTTTACAAACAGTACGCAAGTTATACAATCACACATAACCATGCAACACACTAGGTTTTATCATAACACAACTATATGGTCAAAGTCAACGTGCATTAAATGCGAATAAAGAATGTCGGAAATTCGAGTTGTCACAGCTGGGCACGGCCCCGTGCCTGTCTGACACTCTCTCTCCTCGTTAATTGTAATTCGCAATTACAATTAATGCGCCTGCTGTACTTTCGACACGCCCCCGTGTCCGCTGGGCACGGCCCGTGGTGGGCAATAGAAGCTTTTATAGGTTTGTCTTTTCTGCTGCTTCTTGGGCACGGCCCCGTGCTTGCTGAGCACGGGGCGTGTTCAGTCTTCTGACTTCTCTATTTTGCTTTGGAAGGTGCCGTTGAGGGGTCGGGCAGTCCACTAATGTTCCTTTCCTTGTATTTATGTTGGATTTAGCTGTCTTTTTGCTTCTTTTGTGTTTTTGAGCTCATTTAATCCTGAAAATACAAAAGGAAGACAAAAACACTCTTTTTCCAATATTAGTACTTAAAAAGGGTTAGTTTTATGCCTCATTTGATGTAATTTATATGTTGCATTTTACACACATCAAATACCCCCACACTTGAACTTTTGCTTGTCCTCAAGCAAAACTCTTTAATATGTGGCTTACACTCCCAAATGGAATAGGTAGAAGAGAAGGTTTTGGGCTTGTCGTAGAGTGTCGGGATATCCAAGATCTTTTTGGGTTTTATTTTTATCTATTTACAATCCTATTCGTAATGATTTATTTAGAACGTTTCATAGGAGAAATTACTTATTTGGGAATAACATGCCTTTTTTTTAAATTCTATTTATATACAAGTTCACATACCTCACGGGAGAAATCACTCACACTCGGCCAAAGGTGTATTTTTAGTGAATCACTCGAGAGCGGCATGGAACTTATTCCTACCATAGGCTTGCCAGGCAATCAATCCTCCTCCTTTTTAACTTTTATACCTTTGTAGATATCAAGAGGACTTTGTGGGTTAAGGGTTAGGCTTGGGTTAAGGGTAGGTGGTTAGGATAGTGGTTAGTGGTTAGTAGAAAAAGGGCGAAAAGCGTAACAAGTGTCGGTTTTCGTAAGACTTTCTATTTTTATTTTGATGAAGCTTTTATTCAAACAAAGTTATTTTTGATGAACTTGTTTGTTTATTTTCTTTTTGCTTCATCATCAACATTTTTTTTTTCATATGAAAAACCGAACTTGTTACTAAAACAAAGGGTTAAAAATAAAAAAGGTTTTGGTGGGTAAAAGGGTTTTTGGTTTAGGTGATGAAATGAAAAGGTTTAGGCTCAAAGGGATTAACTAGGGGGATTTTTGGGTAGGTGGTAAAAGAAAAAGAAAAATAATGGTGTAGAAATAAAAAAAAGGGTTAGTCCTAATGCCTCCATCATTTACTTACTCGGGTTTAAGTTGATAAGGACCGGGAATGTATCGTCATGGCAAGTTCTAGAGTTGTAAGAACCAAGCAGCTATTCACACAAGAAACGAAAAATGAGCATTTAGTCTAATGATATATAATTGTATGCTCAATAAAGGCTCAAAACTCACTTTTGTGGGAATGGGTTTTTATGTGATCAAGTATATATAATCAAATTTTAAATAAGTTTGCCATGCCTTTTCATAATTTTCTTATGTTGGTTCTTTTTATCACTACGCTATCGGTTGTAAATTTGTAAAAATATAACCTTTTTGAGAACTTGAATTTCCCGAGTTAAGCCTAGACAAGTAAAAAAAATGAAATTTTTGAAAAAATTTGGGGTGATTAGCGGTTCCAATAGAGTTTTGTGTAAGGCTTGTATTTAGGACTTGCAAAATTCAAGGTTTTAGCATCCCCCCCACACTTAAATTACACATTGTTCTCAATGTGTCCCAAAAATAAATTTTTAGGTTGATTAGATGTGTAAATAGGTGTAAAAAGCAAAAGTTTTTGTGTTACTGGCAGCCTGGACACAACCCCGTGTTGAGTAGGCACGACCCCGTGTTCAGGTGCCAGTAACGAGAACTTACAGAAGGTGAATACGGCCCCGTGTCCACTGGACACGGCCACGTGTCTGACAAAAATCTGCAGGACAGTAGCCAAACAGCAGGTCTGGGAGGTGAGCACGGGGGCGTGTTGGCTGGACACGTCCCCGTGTGGACAGTCTGAAAGCCTGAAAAACAGGTTTCTTCCCCCGTTTTTTCCATCCTGGTCCTATAAGTGCTGAGGCTTAGCATTCCAAACCTCGGTTGGTACCTGTTTCATCACTTAATACCACACCAAGCAACATAAACATCCTACATTACCATAGTTAATTGTTCCAAGCATAAAGTAGAAAAAAGAAAAATAAAACGGAAAATAAAAGAAGTCAAGGAAAGTAAATTGTTCAACATTTGGCTCGCAGGCCACCAATTGTTCGATAGATAAAGGGACTTAAACCTGTGGGCTTGCCATCAACCTGGTCTTGCTCCTCCATACTCCCTACTCCATGTCTTCATCGCTATCATCACCCTCATCCCCATGCCCCGCCATATACTCTCGGATGCTTCCGATATCGTCTTGTATATCATTGATGTTGCGTTCAATAGCTCCGACCCGTTGGTATGTGTTGTTGGCGAGGTTGTAGGCGTTCTTGATACACATAAGGTTTTCCTGCATAAGATCATGTAAACTTTGAAAATTAGGAAAACCACCTCCTTGTGAGGAGGATTGACCCGGATCGCCATGGGGTTGATACTGGTAGTGGGGAGGTGGTGCGTGCAGAACTAGGGCCTCCTGCGGGTTCCATGCATAACCTTGCGTCCTTTGGAAGCTCACCGTTCCGTCTTCCGCCTCATAAAGTAAGTTCATAGCTCGGCAAATGTGATAATCAACTCGTCCCGACCATGGGCTTCTTTCAAAGGACCTTGGAATTCGCGTGTAATGCTTGAAAAGACGGTACACCCATCCTCCGAAGAAGATAGGCGTTGGAGCGCGAGCAAGGCGGTTGAGATGCATGTTTCGTAACAGGAGATACGGAACATCGAGAGGCTTCTGGTTGTGGATACAGTGGAGGACAACCAAATCTTTCAACCCTACAATGCCGCTACTGTCGTGACGTTGGGTTAGAGAGTAGGTGAGGATCCTGTGAATGTAGCGATAGAGCGGATCCCTTAGCTTCGTACTCTTGGTGCTACGAGGGTTGTAGATTCCTTCACCGATTTGTGCCCATGAGGCTTGTCTTTCATTTTCATCCAAGTCTCGTAATCCCCCGGTATTTTCTTCGTTTCCCGATTCCTCTTCTTGGTATAGCCCTATTATGGCTCCAAACTGTGCCATAGAGATCGAGTACATTGTCCCTCCACACCGAAATACAACCCCTTCATTGTCGAATGGGTCACACCTTGAAGTGAAGTTAAAGGTACTGTAGAACTCCATGGTGCATTGATGCACCGACCGAAGCCTAGTGTTTAATGCAACAGCTAGTGGTCCCATAACGATGTTGTTGAATCGGTCCAGCTGGTTTACCAAGGTTAACAGGTCCGTGCAAGCTCTCCTGGGGTATTCCTCAGGTCTTGTTTGAAGTATCTCGTACCTTGCTCTTGCATCGAGCTCGTTTGCATTGAACCTTGTGAACTTTGCCATCTGAAAGAATACACCAAAAGTTAGCACGAAGCACAAATGTTTTCGGACAAAACTGCTAACAGCGGGCTGGACACGACCCCGTGTCCAGCGGACACGGCCCCGTGTCCAGAGGTCTGTTACTCAAAAATTCCATTTTTCGACCCGGTTTCGAAAACTTGAAAATTTTTGGTCCAATAGGTGCGGTTTCCCCCAAAAATGAAACCCTAAACACCGTTTTTCCCAAAATATCCCGTTTACCCCATCAATTTTATCTTTTTCGGTTCAAGAACAAGGGTTTGGGGTTTTTGTAAGAAATCGGGTGAATCTATGAACAATACAAGTGTATTTACTTCCCTTAATACTAATCTAACTAAATGCAAACAGATCTAAACAAAAATTTGAGGTTTGATCCGGATGAACTTCAAGAACCCTAGATTTTTCCCCAAATTTTTGGTGTTTTAACTACATGCAAGTAACTAATCTAACTACTAAGAGTGATAGAATCATACCTTGACGTTGTTAGATCGATAGGAGACGTCGAAATTTCGCGAAAAATCGCCTGGAACCAGAGCTTTTGTGGGGAAACGGGGCGTGTGGAATGAAGAAACTGTTTTGAAAAAAAAGGTTTTATCCCGTCTGTAGCGCGAACACGGCCCCGTGTCCAGCGGACACGGCCTCGTGTCGAGCGAAATTTTTTTTTTTTAAGTGCGCGTGTGAGTGCCCCTTTTGTCCATAAGCTATGGTTAGAAAACTTACCGCTTTATTTTGTCGTCTCAATCGTTCGTAACTTACCAGGCATGATGTTTTTATTCTTCCACTGTTTGAAGCGAGATTTCTTCTTCCTCATCCTCAATGAATCCTTGATAGAGTTTCAGCCGTTGGCCATTGACTTTAAATGGTGGCCCATTTCGAGATTTAATTTCTACTGCACCGTGTGGAAAGATGTGGGTGATGGCAAAAGGTCCTGACCACCTAGACTTTAATTTACCAGGAAACAATCGAAGTCGTGAATTAAACAAAAGAACTAGATCCCCTACCCGAAATTCATTAGGTTTAACATGTTTGTCATGTAAATTTTTCATTCTTTCCTTATAAATTTCAGAGTTTGAGTATGCATAATTCCTAAGCTCGTCTAATTCATTCAATTGACAAAATCGATTTTTACCAGCAAATTCTAGATCTAAGTTTACATTTTTTTATTGCCCAGTAGGCTTTATGTGCAATTTCTACTGGCAAATGACAACTTTTTCCATAGACTAGCTTATACGGGGTTGTACCTATTGTTGTTTTATAAGCAGTTCGAAAAGCCCATAAAGCATCATCTAATTTATCAGCCCATTCTTTTTTATTTAACCCTACGGTTTTTTCGAGTATTCATTTTAAACCTCTGTTAGTCACTTCGGCTTGCCCGTTTGTTTGAGGGTGATATGCTGTTGAAACCCGGTGATAGACCCCATATCTTGTTAAAAAAATTTCAAGTTGATGGTTGCAAAAATGGGTACCTCTATCACTTATTAAAGCTTTAGGTGTGCCAAAACGAGAGAATAATTTTTTCAGAAATCTTACCACGACTCTTCCATCATTTGTTGGAAGTGCCTCGGCCTCGGCCCATTTAGACAAGTAATCTACTGCCACAAGTATATATTTGTTTCCTTTCGATGGTGGGAAGGGTCCCATAAAGTCGAGTCCCCACACATCAAAAATTTCACAAACAAGAATGCCATTTTGTGGCATTTCGTTTTTGGAAGAAATATTACCTGTTCTTTGGCAAGCATCACATGTTTTTACAAGACTTTGAGCGTCTTTGTAAATGGTTGGCCAATAAAATCCTGAATCGAATACCTTTCGTGTGGTACTGGCAGCACCATGATGTCCTCCGTATGGACCTTCATGACAATGGCGGAGAATTCTTCGTGCTTCACTACCATGTACGCATCGTCTGACGAGTTGGTCGGCACACATTTTGAAAAGATATGGATCTTCCCAAAAGTAGTGTTTCACATTGGCAAAGAATTTTTTTCTTTGATGATGTGGCCATCCTTTTGCGACTATACTGCTAGCTAGGTAGTTAGCATAGTCGGCGTACCATGGTTCTTCCTTGTATTCCACCATTTCCAGGGACTCAGTTGGAAATTTTTCGTTGATTTGCTCGTCCCTGGTTGCCTCTAAAGCTGGGTCTTCTAAGCGCGAAAGATGATCTGCTGCGGTATTTTCTGCTCCTCTTTTGTCCTTGATTTCAATGTCAAATTCTTGGAGGAGTAGAATCCACCTAATCAAACGTGGTTTTGCGTCTTGCTTCTTGAAGAGATATCGAATGGCTGCATGGTCTGTATAGACTATGGTTTTAGAAAGAACAAGATAAGAACGGAATTTATCAAAAGCAAATACCACAGCTAGTAACTCTTTTTCAGTTGTTGTGTAATTTTCTTGTGCATCATTGAGTGTTTTACTAGCATAATAGATTGGGTGAAAATGCTTTTCTTTTCTCTGTCCCAAGACAGCTCCAACTGCAAAGTCACTGGCATCACACATGATTTCGAAAGGAAATTTCCAATCAGGCGCTATCATGATAGGTGCATTGACTAGCATTTCCTTTAGGGTTAGAAATGCTTGATTGCAATCCTTGTCAAAGATGAAAGGAGCATCTTTTTCAAGTAATTTTGTTAGAGGCCTTGAGATTTTTGAAAAGTCTTTGATAAATCGTCTATAAAATCCGGCATGCCCTAGGAAACTTCTGATAGCTCGTACGGAGGATGGAGGTGGTAATCTAGAAATGGTATCTATTTTGGCTCGATCCACCTCCATTCCTTCGCTTGAGATTTTGTGACCGAGTACTATTCCCTCCGTTACCATGAAATGGCATTTTTCCCAATTAAGGGCGAGGTTAGTTTCCTCACATCGGGATAGCATTAGTTCAAGGTTATCGAGGCATTGGTCATATGAATCCTCAAAGATAGAAAAGTCGTCCATGAAGACTTCCATTGTCTTTTCTATCATGTCATGGAAAATAGCTACCATGCAACGTTGGAACGTTGCTGGGGCATTACATAGACCAAACGGCATGCGTCGATAAGCAAAAGTTCTATAGGGACATGTGAAAGTTGTCTTTTCTTGGTCTTCGGGTGCTATCGGGATTTGAAAGTAACCTGAAAAACCATCCAAGAAACAATAAAATTTATGACCGGATAATCTTTCTAACATTTGATCAATGAAGGGTAAAGGAAAGTGATCCTTTCTTGTTGCTTCATTTAATCGTCTATAATCTATACATACTCTCCATCCTGTGACGGTTCTCGTTGGTATTAGTTCATTTTTTTCGTTAGTTATTACCGTCATACCTCCTTTCTTTGGAACTACTTGGACGGGACTCACCCAAGGACTATCAGAGATAGGATAGATAAGTCCGGCGTCAAGTAACTTGATGACTTCGTTTTTAACCACTTCTTGAACATTTGGATTTACTCGACGTTGTGGTTGTATGACCGATTTGTAGTCATCATTCATCAAAATTTTGTGTGTGCACATAGAAGGACTAATTCCTTTTATGTCTACAAGTTTCCAAGCTATTGCGTTTTTGTGTTTTTTTAGAAGATTAATTAATTTTTCTTTTTCTAAGTTATCTAATTTAGACGAAATAATTACAGGTAAATTACCATCTTTGTCTAGAAAAGCATATTCCAAACCTTTTGGAAGTTCTTTGAGCTCAAGTGGTGGGTCTTTAGGAGACTCCTTATTTGGTTGCTCGATCCGATCAAGAACTTTAAAAGTTTGTTCTATGGCGACCTCTTCTTCAACAAAGTGGTCAATCTCTTCATTTGTATCTGGTGGTTCATCTTCATCTTCAATTAGGGGGTCATTATTGCCGAATGGATATTTCATTGATCGTTCGAGATCGACACTTCTTTTAAATGCCCCTAATTGAAGAGGTAGATTATTGAACTTCCGGTTTTTCAAAGCTTCATGAGTTTTTACAAATGGTCGTCCCAACACTAGAGGAGCGTCATCGAGGATGACAAAGTCGGTTGGGATTACCATTTGATTTGTTTGAACCAAGACATCTTCAACTATACCGATTGATTTTATTACTTTCCGATTGGATAGAAAAATGGGTATTTGAAGTGGAGAAAAATCACTAATACTTAATTTTTCGAAAATGTAGTTAGGCACTATGTTAACACAAAGATCTTTATCGATTGTGACATTACTAATAAACGAATTTTGAAAGAAACATGGAACCGGTGTGATGTTAATTTCAAATGGGTCTTCTTTTATTAGTGAAGTTTGATCATTAGTTAACTTAACACTTACCGTTTCGTCAATTTTAGTGTTAGTGTTTAACTCTTTTAAAAACTTAGCATGAGTGGGTACTAAACAATGATTTTCGAAAGAAGGTGTCAAGAGATTAATTTCTTCAAAATTAGACTCTTCTTGGATTTTAACGTTGTCGGACTCACCTTTTTCGTTGTTTAACTCATGTGTCGGTTTTTCACTTATTTGTTCTTCCATTTTTACATTTTCAGTTATCTTTTCTTTTTTTAATTCTTCTCTTGTGCGGGACTCCTCTTCCCTTGCGCGAGCTTCTTTTATACATCGATCGATAACTCTAATGTGTTCTAATATCCTATCGGTCACTTCGGTTATAGAAAAAGAATCGGAATTTTCTAAGCTTGAATCCGGTTGTTCGACCCTTTGTTCCTCATAATACTCATATGAAGTCGATGGTTCGCACCATTGTTCTTCATTGTAAGCATATGATGGATAAGGTTCGTAATTTTGTTCTCCATAATACTCATATGAGGTGGGTTGTTCACGCCATGGTTCCTCATAATAGGCATATGAAGGTGGTGGCTCGTATCTTGGTTCCTCAAAGTATGAGTATGAGGGCTCATACCTTGGTTCATCAAAATATGAGTATGAGGGAGGAGGTTCATACCTTTGGTCTTCATAGGATGTGTATGAAGTTGATGGCTCGTACCTGGGCTCCTCATAGTAGGTGTATGAATTGGATGGTTGATATGAGTGATTATTTTGAATCGAGCGTGTATTACGACAATTAGTGCAATAATTACCCCTATAATCATCCTCCTCATAGGTGTAGTTGTAACCTCCTGAGTATTGATCCATAAGAATCACTCAGCAGACCACAACCGAGTCTTGAGATCAGAAAACAAGAATAAAAATGGAAACAGAGGCTGGACACGGCCCCGTGTTCAGTGAGCACGGCCCCGTGTTCAGGATCTGTATCTGGGCGTTTTAATTAAATTTACTGATTTCGTTGAGCACGGGGCGTGTTCAGTGAGCACGGCCCGTGTTCAAGTTTCTGTTACTGGGTGTTTTTATGAAAATGTGCAGCACGGCCCCGTGTTCAGTGAACACGGCCCCGTGTACAGGCTACTGTAAATGCAAAACTAAATTAAAATGCAGAAAAATGTGCGCGCGTTTTAAAAATGTTTTGAAAAACTGATTAGGCCGTCGATTTTAAGCTTTCTTAAAATCCTTGTGTCCCCGGAAACGGCGCCAAAAACTTGATGCGTGCGAAGTGTCGTATATATTAGGTGTATATTTTAAGCCCTTTTTAACACTTATTTTAGCCAAGTTTTAAATTTATAAAACACGATATTTTACTAACACTAAACACACATATGGGCAAGTGCACCCATCGTGAGCGTAGTATAGCGTTGGTAAGATACCGAGGTCGTCTAAGGACACAAGAGCTTTTAGTACCGGTTTATCCTCAACGTCTAACCAAAATAAAAAGTTTAGAAAAATGTTTTAAACTAAGAAAAGATAAAAACTAACTAAAATGCTGAAAAATAAAAATAAAATAAAAACAGATAGACAAGATGAATCACTTGGTTCCGACTCGTATCTAGTATAACCTTTGATTATTTCCGCACTTTTGCACATAATTAAGAGATTATCTTAGTTATTGTAGTAGGCCCCTCTTTTGAAGGTGACGTTACCCTCACCCCAGTAGTTTGACTCAGCAAGGATACAATCCTAAAAGGGTGGATTATTGGAAGATAATGAATTAAGTTATTAATGCAATATTGTGGTAGGCCCCGCTTTTGGCGGTGACGTTACCCTCGGCTAAGTAGTCTGAGTCAGCAGGGATACAGTCCTAAATAGCCGGGTTATAGTATTAATAGTAGTTAACTTATGAGGGGATCAAAGAGTTTGGACCCCCGCCATCCAATACCGTGAAGCATTGAAGGAGGTCCTACTAAATTTGACCCAGGTCCATTGCAGGACCTCTAAACGCTGAACAATAGCAAGACCTTTACCAAACCGTTCCCTTAACCCCCGACCAGGTAACCAACATACCTCCATATAGACCGTGGAGATATGAATGGTGAAAATCCTTTATTTTATATAGACTATAAAATAATGCCAAGACACCACGGACAAACGATAAGGAAAGATCACCTTCAACATAAGTAACTAGTTATTAAAGTCATTAATACTAAACCAAATAAAAAGTGCAAAAGATTAGAAATAAAAAGTATTATACTAGACACTTTGTCTTCACCAAGTGATGTAAGAGACTTAGGCAAACATGGCCTTGATTGTCAAGAACTCTTACGATCAATCTTGGATCCCGAGACGACTCACACACTCTACGATGGACAATGGATGATGGTGGTGGATGATGGTGTTGTGATGGTGGTGGGTGGTGGATGAAGTGTGAGAGAGGTGGTGTGCCAAGGGATAAGATGAAATGAATCCAAGCACTCCTATTTATAGGCTGAACAGAGAGCTGGGCACGGCCCCGTGTCCGCTGGGCACAGCCCCGTGCCTGTCTGACACTCTCTCTCCTCATTAATTGTAATTCGCAATTACAATTAATGCGCCTGCTGTACTTTCGACACGCCCCCGTGTCCGCTGGGCACGGCCCGTGGTAGGCAATAAAAGCTTCTATAGGTTTGTCTTTTCTGCTGCTTCTTGGGCACGGCCCCGTGCTGGCTGAGCACGGGGCGTGTTCAGTCTTCTGACTTCTCTATTTTGCTTTGGAAGGTGCCGTTGAGGGGTCGGGCAGTCCACTAATGTTCCTTTCCTTGTATTTATGTTGGATTTAGCTTTCTTTTTGCTTCTTTTGTGTTTTTGAGCTCATTTAATCCTGAAAATACAAAAGGAAGACAAAAACACTCTTTTTCCAATATTAGTACTTAAAAAGGGTTAATTTTATGCCTCATTTGATGTAATTTATATGTTGCATTTTACACACATCAATGATCAGTTTTTATTATAAAATGTTTGGCCACCAAGTAGTGGTGCCAATGCTTCACTGCCGTGATGATGGCCATCAGTTCCTTCTCATAAACAGATGAATGTTAGTGGGTGACAATCCTGCATTAATACATCACCCATACCCCTAGTAGAAGCATCTGTTTCCATAACAAATGTTTTTGAAAAATCAGGCAGTTTAAGAACAGGTGGGGTACTCAAAGCCTGTTTAAGAATAACAAAAGCCTGTTGGGTGGAATCATTCCATTTAAAGTTTTCTTTTTTCAATAGCTCAGTTAAAGGCTTAGCTAATACTCCAAAATTCTTTATAAACCTCCTATAATAGCCTGCCAACCCAAGGAACCCCCTCAATTCCTTAATGGTACAAGGTGTAGGCCATTCTTGAAATGTAATCAACTTTGAAGGATCAGTAGAAACCCCATTTTTTGTTATAACATGACCCCAATAAACCACTTTTCCCCCTGCAAATGAGCATTTAGATCTTTTGGCTTTGAGAGAATTGTCTCTCATCAGCTGCAAGATAGTTTGTAGATCTTGCAAATGCTAATGCCAACTGCTACTATATACTAAAATATCATCAAAGAAAACCAAAGCACACTTCCTGGGAACCTCTTTAAAAGTAGAGTTCATCAAAGATTGGAAAGTGGCTGGGGCATTAGTGAGTCCAAAAGGAAGAACCAAAAATTCATAATGCCCCTGGTGAGTTTTAAAAGCAGTTTTGTAAATATCAGGTTCATACATTCTAACCTGATGATAGCCTGACCTTAGGTCCAATTTAGAAAAAATGCTAGCCCCTTATAGCTCATCCAGTAATTCTTCTATTAAGGGAATTGGGAAGACATCCTTTACTGTTGCTTCATTTAGCCTTCTATGGTCCACACACATCCTCCAGGACCCATCTTTCTTTTTTACCAAGACCACAGGAGCAGGAAAAGAGCTGTTACTGTGTCTAATTACCCCTGAATCGAACAGCTCTTGAGTCATCCGTTCAATTATGTCTATTTGAGCAGTGGGATATCTGTAAGGTTTCAAATTCAAGTTTACATTTTTATCCTTGAGCCTAATTTTGTGATCCACTATTCTAACAGGAGGTAACCCTTTTGGAACTTCAAAAATATCATCATAGGCTTCCAACAGCTTTTCCAACCCTTCTTGTTCTATTGGTTTCCCAATCACAGGCTGACACATGCAGTTGTTACCAGCTGAATCTTGAATTGTGAACAATTGTGCCTGAACTACACTTTCCTCTTCTTGAATTAGGCTAGTAATCTTTTCCATAGAGGAAATTTTAACCCCTTTTCTCTTAGTGCCCTTTAATTCAAAATCCTGGCCAGCAATGTTGAATTTCATGGTCAAGTTCTTGAAATTCCACACAATGTCATCAAGTGTTTCTAACCACTGAATTCCAAGAACTATGTCATAGTTGTTGAGATCTATGACCAACATATCAGTAGTGAACCAATTTCCCTGCATTACCCACTGAAAATCCTTACGTACATTGACACATTCTACTTTATTTCCATCAGCCACAGTAACCTATACATTTTGAATCTGTTTGATAGAACATTTCAATTTCTGAGCCAAAGCTTTGCTTATAAAATTTTGAGTGGATCCACTATCTAACAGGATCTACAAGTACTTGGTTCCAATCCTGCCCACCACCTGCATGGTTGAGAAAGATGGAATGCCCATAATAGCATTTAATGAAATTTGAGGGTCACCTTAAACATAATGTTCTTCTTCTTCTGTTAAAATTTCCTCATCCTTAAAATACTCATCCACTTCTACCAAGAACAGTTGTTTCTTACCTTTACAGACTCTACTATGACCAGGTCCATATTTCTCATTACAATAAAAACATTCCCCTTTTGCCCTTTTGTCATCCATGTACTTATTTGTAACTTTCTTTGGGACAATTGCATTTGATGGTACAGAATTGACAGGAGTGGCTAGCACAGGTTTCTTGGCAATATTTGTCAAATTATTAGTTTTTGTGGATTGGGAATTGTATTTGTAACTGGTGGAACCTGTGTTACTCATACTTCCCAAACCCAAGGTCTTATTTGACTAATTCTGTAATCTTGCCAAAGAATATGTCTCCCTTAATGTTTTAGGCTTAAACATTTTTACATGACACTTAATTTCAGGTTTCAAACCTTCAATGAATAGAATAATTGTATATTCATCAAGTAATGTTACCTTATTCAAAAGTAGGTAAAATTCATCACAGTAGTCTTCTAAGTCACCAGTTTGGGTTAATGCCTTGACTGCACCCATAGCATCCTCTATTAGTGTTGCAGCAAATCTAGTGGATGCATTTCTTGTATACTAATCCCAAGTCACATCACAGATCTGCTTTCCAGTGGATTTCATAAAACCTTGATGCCATTGCAAGGCTCTACCCTCTAGATGGACAGCAGCATATCTGACTTTGTATCTTTCAGGGGTGTCTTCGATTGAAAAGAAGTGTTCACACTTATACAACAACCCTTCAACATCATCACCATTGAACTTGGGAAATTCCACCTTTGTTAAACGATTGCTACTGAGTCTATCACCCTCATTTCTTGGAATCAAAGTGCCTTATTGTTCCAATTTTGAGAATGTTGCCTGCATCTGATCAAAAGCTGCTTTTAGGCTCACTAGGGTTTCTTGATTTTGTGTTGTAAATGCATCTATTCAGTTGATGTATTTTGCAAGACGTCCAATTCCTGGTTTCGAGTAGTCATCTTAATGGATTGTAATGAAATCAACAAGAATTAACTAAAATTGCAGAAATGACGGAAGAAAAAGGAAACAAGAATCAAGAATCAGGCAACTGATTGATGATACAGAGTAGAATGATCAATCAATTGATCACTCCCAAAACAGAATAGGAATGAACATAATTTGAATGAATTGAACAGATAATCAAACAAAATCAATTTGTCTAAAAGAATGGTTTCATCATGAAATGATCATTCCATATGAAGCAGAACAGAACGAATTAAAGAATTGATGAAAGACTTGGATTGATTTTGAAGGAATTGGGTGGATACGACGAATAACTCGCCGGAGAAGATGATCGGAGAGGTGGTGGTGGTCGAAATCAATGAGCTCCGATGAGAATCGGTGGCTCTGATACCAATTGTTAGCCTGAAATGAGAGAATCACAGAGAAAGAAGGAGGGAAAACCCAAATCAAGCCTAATCTCAAAGCTTGGGGTTGGTTGTATTTATTAACGGTCATTAGCTGTTTTAACAACCTAACTATTACAAAGTACAATATTAGTCCCTCCTCTATGACTTATTACAATTATACCTTTTTACTATAACAACTACTAACAAATATGAGAAAAAAATAACGTTTTCTTTCTCACATCATAAACGCAAATATAAATAAAAGTAAGTTACAAAACTCTGTTGATACCAGATTGCAAAGTTTGTTCTTTGTTTTGACAACCCTCAAAATCCCATGTATTCCGTACAATTCATTAATGATAATTAAAGTGCTTGACGACGGTGTGGAATCATTTAACTGCTCTCTGATTAGTGTGTTATACTTACATGTGCGTATTAGCATACTAGTAGTATGCAAAAAACTTGACTAAATGGTCCTGAATATTTTCCTATGTGTTAGGAATTAATTGTGTTACAAAAATATATGTATAAGACGCCTTACGGAACAATTTAACAACTTAACGGAACAGTATCCGATCGAACAACCGGACATTACCCGGGACATCAAATATTTGTCAAACACATTATTTAATTTTTGTTGAGCTAGTGATGGTCCCCGTATACCATAACACCTCCTAAAAACATTATAACTAGCATATACCATCACATCACTTACTTTCTAACTAGTAATTGCACCTTAGTTGGAAAAATGTTTCCCTTTACCCCCCCCCCCCCCCTTGGCTGAAATCGGTTCACAAGTGGGACCCCACAACATTTTTGCCATACTCCATATCTTCCAACTTGATTTAATCTCAATATTTTATATGGATGATTGCTTGTGGATCTTGCTATAATATGTGGGTGATCTATATGAAGCAAGGTCTAGATCATAACCATCATTCCACCAAGATCTCTCTCTCTCTCCTCACTACTCTCTCTCTCTTTCGGTCATCCCCCAAACCAAACCCACTCCCCACCATTTCATCATCTATCTCCTCCATTAACAAGTTCATTCCAAGCTTGAAGTGAGCCATGGAAGGTGCATCTTGAAGGAGCTTGTTTCAAGACTTTTCACAATCTTTTCTTACCAACTTTACACTAGATTCATCACTAGCTATAAGCTAGTAGTAAGTCTCTTGTTACACTCTTGTTAATCTTGTTTCTATGATCAAAGGGTGTAGTATGTTTAAAATCACTAAAAGAATAAAAGACTAAAAGATGTTAAACAAAATTAAAGAATAATAAAGTTACATAAAAGTTTACTTATGTATGAATTATGAAGCGGAATCTTGTCGGTTGAGGGTTGGTTAAATCATACTTGATGTTTGATTGTTGGTTTCTTGTTAAATCCATTGTTCGGACACTCGTTGATGCGATTTAGTAATGCTTAAACCACGAAACAGCATTCTGATGTACTTTTTCAGCCGCATTCAACAGGCCGTAAACAGACTTTAACAAATCGAAAAACGGAATTTCTGAAGCCTAAATCGGGTCTTTTCGAAAAACAAAGAAAATGGCGCTGGAATCGTATTTTTTTGAGGTCGTTTACTATTTTAAAAGTCTGTTTTCGTGACAGCAGCTAAGGCTGATTTTTACTGCAGTAAAATGGGCTGTACGTTTTCGGTCGTAATTTGAAACCTGAATTGAACCAGCCCCTAAAATTCATACCATAGATAGTCACTGATGTATTTGTGACCCTCGAACTGGAATTTTGTCAAACGGACTTTCGAGGAATTTTAGACGAATTATTCCGTGAACTGCAATCAGAATGTAGTAAATCTGATTGCAGTCCGGTAAACGAATTTCTATAAATTACTGATAATGAACTGGACCCCGATATTTTTACACAATAAAATATGGAATGTTTAAGACATCCTGTAAAAAATTGGGAATTTTTGGAATAACTTAACTATTTTATTTAAAGGTCCGAAAAACAGCCGGTTTTGAATATTAATGCTGAATTGACATAAGTTATGACTTGCGTGTCTAAATGTCGAGTATGCTATCAGTGAATGATTTAACATGTATTATGTGTTACGTGCAATATCGTATGTTTGTTTATGAGTGGGGAATGGATGGGAAGTTTATATGGGCATAAATCGTTAAAGTGTGTACCTGTTATGTGGACGAAGTAATGTGCAAATAAACCATACATAGGATACGTGTTATGCATGAGAAACTGATTGTTATCCGTACCTTATTAGGACGTGATTGACCGACCTTGACTGTTAACTATATTTGAGAACCTAACCAAGCAAACCGAGGTGAGTTCACACTCTTTCTAAGGCATGGGATTCCCAGGGGTTGGGAATGGGATTGAATAACTACTTGTACTATCATTACTATTAAACTACTTTTTACTGTCCTCGGATTGAAGGGCACGTACGTAAAACCTATGTACACTCATACTTACTACTGTCCTCGGATTGAAGGGCACATACGTAAAACCTACGTACACGATCATAAGACCATCAACTCTATCACTTTAAGTCCCTCATTTATCGACTTAATCGCCGAGGCCTATGGCGAGTGGGTCATTAGTTAATAGCGCTATTAGGTTTAACAAACCTCACACCGTGCCAGTCGGACTGGCGTGTACTAATGGACTATGGGCAAAGGGTCAATGCTGATAGACATTGACTTAGGGCACCTCTTATATTTTCGTAGCAGTCGATACGCGTGGTCTAGTAACACATGGGAAACCCCCACTAATCTTCGCAAACATGTCAGAAAGACCGCGATGCAAACTTATACGATACATGGTTTTCAAAACGAACAGATGATTTACGAAACGAATGCTATAACTAAACAACCAATTGTGATTTCACTCAACTTTGTTGTTGACTCGTTGTTACATGCCTTACAGGTCGCTAAACATTTGGAGCTTGCACGAGGAAGGAGTCGTTGTGGTGTGCAGATGGTTATGTCCAGTGTTTAATGTTTAAAACATTATGAACTTATTAAACCTATGTGTTGGACTTTAAACTTATGAACTGCGAACTTATGTTTTGAACTTTACGTTTATGCTTCCGCTGTCTAAATTAAAAACTTGGTTAACTAGCTTTTGGTCACCAATCGTATTTTGGTTGTCTTTATTTACTTAAGTACGTTGTTCAGTATGATTGGTGGCTCGATCCTGGTCATGTCACGCCTCCAAGCGGTGGAACTCCGCATGGTGGATTTTTGGGGTGTGACAGATTGGTATCAGAGCCATTGGTTATAGTGAACTTGGTTTTAAAAAGGGAAAAGCTTTTTGATAAAACCAGACTATAACCTGTACAGTGCTCAACGATCCACAACGACGCTTCGCTCCACGTGCAAGACTCGACACCATAAGTGGTATGATTTATGTTATATTGTCAGTTAGATAGTTCTCACTGTGCATTAGATAATGTGATAATTGCTATTTGAACCATGTGTGCTTACTCTCTACTATCGTCCCACACTTACGCACTTTCATGACACTTTTCTCACCTACGTTATTTCGTTGTGAAGATCATGGGTGGACGTTTGAACCTAACTCAAGCCCAGCTGATGGCTTAGATCAACGAACGAGTTGCTGAGGCACTCGCAGCTGTCCCTGCAGGAGGTATAACCTGCCATATCAACTCACCTTAGGATGTTTAGATCCTACCTTCGCAAACCAACCCAAGTGCTTAACTTTGTCTTTTATTCTCGCGCAACAGGTCAACATGCTCAGCCTCCTGTGTGCACGTTCAAGACGTTCATGGACTGCCGACCTACCACTTTCAGTGGCACCGAAGGAGCAGTGGGCCTTCTTCACTGGTTTGAAAAGCTTGAGTCAGTTTTCGAGATGTGCGAATGCCCCGAAGACCGTAGGGTGAAATATGCTACCGGAACACTTGAAGGAGCTGCGTTAACCTGGTGGAAGGCGCAAGTTCAACTACTAGGACTGGCAGTTGCTAATGCCACACCCTGGAATGGTTTCAAAGAGCTGATTAAGGAGGAGTACTGTAGTCGGGATGACATCCACAAGCTAGAAGTGCAATTTTACAATCTGAAGATGACGGGGTCTGAGATTGAGGCGTATACTAAAAGGTCAAACGAGCTGGCCATCCTGTGTCCAACTATGGTGGACCCTCCCATCAAACGAATTGAGTTGTACCTCAAGGGCCTTGTACCAGAGATTCAAAGTCACGTAACTTCAGCCAACCTGGGTACCATTCAGCAAATTATCAAGTTGGCTCATCGTCTCACCGACCAGGCGGTGGAGCAAAACCGGCTACCCAAACGTATCAGTGGCACAGCTACTTCTGATGCACCTACCGACAACAAGCGAAAATGGGATGGAAACTCTAGTAAGGGTTCTGCTTTGGGTCAGTCTCAGCAGCGAAAGACTAATGACTACCAGAGTCCGGGTCAGCAATCCTCCGGAAATCAAGGACAGGGTGGGTACCGAGGAAACCACCCAAAGTGCAACAAATGTAACAGACACCATAATGGTCAATGCAACAAAGGACGTTGTCAGAGGTGTCTCAAGATGGGTCATGAAGCCAAGGATTGCAGGAGCTCACGGCCTGCAAATCAGAATCGCCAGCAGCAACAACAAGCACCACAGAATCAGCAACAGCAACAGGGCAACAGGGGATGCTTTCAGTGTGGCGCTGAAGGCCACTTTAAGAAGAACTGTCCCCAGCTTAACCAGAATCAGAACAACAACAACAACCAGGGAAACGGGAACAATAATGGAGGCAACAACGGGGGCAACAACAATGGTAATGGAGCAAGGGGTCGTGCTTTCGTTATTGGTTAGGGTGACGCAAGGAACGATCCCAACGTTGTGATGGGTAAGTTTCTTCTGGATGATTTCTTTGTCACTGTCTTATTTGATTCGGGTGCCGATACCAGTTATGTGTCTCTAAAAGTTAGTCAAATCCTTAAACGTACCCCAACACTTTTGAACACCAAGCACGCGGTAGAACTAGCTAACGGTAAAGGTCTTGAAGCCACACACGTAGTTAAAGGATGTAATCTTGTCTTAGCTGGTCAGACTTTCTCTATCGATCTTATTCCTATCACACTGAGAAGTTTTGATGTCGTTATTGGAATGGATTGGCAATCTCGTTATCAAGTGGAGATTGTTTGCAAGGAGAAAATCATCCGCATTCCTCGTTCTGGTGAAGACCCTCTTGTGATTCGTGGCGACAAGAGTGGTGCTGTCGAAGGCATCATCTCTTTCCTTAAGGCCCAGAAATGTCTACGAAAGGGCCACACTGCCATTCTAGCGCTCGTCACTGACACATCCACGGAGGAGAAGAACTGTCTACGCAACTACAAGAACTCTTGGAAAAGTATTTCCCGAATTTTCCTGATGCTCGTCACTGACACATCCATTGAAGACATTCCTATTGGGCGCGATTTTCCTGAGGTATTTCCCGAGGAATTACCTGGTCTTCCGCCCCATCGTCAAGTTGAGTTCCAAATCGAGCTAGCTCCTGGAGCAGCGCCCATAGCTCGAGCGCCTTATCGTCTAGCTCCATCAGAACTTGAAGAACTGTCTACGCAACTACAAGAACTCTTGGAAAAGGGTTTTATACGTCCTAGCTCTTCGCCCTAGGGAGCTCCAATCTTGTTCGTGAAGAAGAAGGACGGTACTTTCAGGATGTGTATTGACTATCGCGAACTTAACAAGGTGACTGTGAAGAATCGTTATCCTCTTCCACGTATTGACGACTTGTTCGACCAGTTGCAAGGGTCGAGCTATTACTCCAAGATTGACTTGAGATCGGGATACCATCAGCTGAGGGTCCGAGATGAGGACGTCTCCAAAACAGCATTCAAAACTCGTTACGGCCATTACGAGTTTCTGGTTATGCCATTCGGGCTGACGAATGCACCAGCGGTCTTCATGGATCTCATGAACCGAGTATGCAAACCTTACCTGGATAAGTTCGTTATTGTGTTCATTGACGATATTCTGATCTATTCTAAGAGTCAGGAGGAACACGAACAGCATTTGCGACTTATGCTTGAACTTCTTCGAAAAGAGCAATTGTATGCCAAGTTTTCAAAATGTGACTTCTGGCTTCGTGAAGTCTACTTTCTAGGCCATGTGGTAAAGAAGGATGGGATTCATGTTGATCCATCCAAGGTTGACTCAATCTAGAACTGGCCTGCACCCCGCACACCAACAGAAATCCGCCAATTCTTGGGGTTGGCAGGATATTACAGAAGATTTATCAAAGATTTCTCCAAGATTGCGCAACCTCTCACTTCACTGACTCATAAGGGTGTCATCTATCGTTGGGGTGATGCACATGAGTCCGCATTTCAACACCTAAAGGATAGACTTTGTAGTGCGCCTATCCTCTCATTGCCTGAAGGCACAGATGATTTTGTGGTTTACTGCGATGCTTCCATCCAAGGACTTGGTTGCGTGTTGATGCAACGTGACAAGGTCATTGCCTACGCATCACGCCAACTCAAGGTTCACGAAAGAAACTACACTACTCACGATCTGGAGCTGGGAGCAGTTGTTTTCGCGCTTAAGATATGGAGACATTACCTGTACGGTACCAAGTGCTCCATTTACACCGATCACAGGAGTCTCGAGCATATCTTCAAGCAAAAGGAGTTGAACATGCGTCAATGCCGATGGGTTGAGCTCTTGAACGATTATGAATGCGCAATCAAGTATCATCCGGGCAAAGCCAATGTTGTGGCCGACGCCCTCAGTCGAAAGGATACCATACCTAGGCGTGTACGTGCTCTACAGCTTACCATCCAATCTAACCTTCCCGCTCAGATTCGCGATGCTCAGGTCGAAGCATTGAAAGCAGAAAACATCAGGGCTGAATCCCTACGAGGATAGAGGCAACGGCTAGAACAAAAGGAAGACGGCACCCACTATGTAACAGGGCGTATTTGGGTTCCACTCTATGGCAACTTACGCGAGCTTGTGATGGATGAAGCACATAAGTCTCGTTATTCAGTACATCCTGGTTCGGATAAGATGTACCACGACTTAAAGACCACATACTGGTGGCCTGGCATGAGAGCCCACATAGCAACCTACGTCAGCAAGTGCTTAACTTGTGCGAGAGTCAAGTCTGAATATCAGAAACCATCAGGCCTACTTCAACAACCGGAGATCCCGAAATGGAAATGGGAGCAAATTTCCAAGGATTTCGTTACCGGCCTGCCCAGATCTCAACGCGGAAACAATACCATTTGGGTGATCGTAGATCGACTGACCAAGTCTGCACATTTTCTGGCCATCAAGGAAACAGATAAGTTTTCTACTCTTGCAGACATTTAACTAAAGGAAGTGGTATCAAGGCACGGAGTGCCAACCTCTATTATATCTGATCGTGATGCACGTTTAGATATGAGCACCGCTTATCACCCGTAGACGGATGGGCAATCTGAACGCACCATCCAAACCCTTGAAGACATGCTTAGGGCATGTGTAATCGATTTTGGTAATGGCTGGGAAAGGCACCTCCTGCTGGTGGAGTTTTCGTACAACAACAACTACCACACCAGCATCCAAGCTGCTCCGTTTGAGGCATTGTATGGACGCAAATGCCGATCACCTCTCTGTTGGACAGAAGTTGGTGACAGCCAAATCACTGGCCCAGAACTTGTGGTAGATACCACCGAGAAAATTACTCAGATATGACAGCGAATGGCGGCAGCTCGTGACCGTCAGAAAAGCTATGCTGATAAGGGAAGAAAACCACTCGAGCTCCAGGTTGGGGATCGAGTGCTACTCAAAGTCTCACCTTGGAAAGGTGTAGTTCGCTTTGGAAAACGAGGTAAACTCAATCCGCGTTATGTCGGACCATTCGAAGTCATTGAGAAAATTGGCAAAGTCGCCTACAGATTGAATCTACCTGAAGAACTCAGCGGAGTTCACAATGTTTTCCATGTGTCGAATCTGAAGAAGTGTCTGTCAGATGAGACCCCCATAGTTCCTCTGAAGGAACTCACTATCGACGACCAGTTGCGATTCGTCGAGGAACCAGTAGAGATTATGGATCAAGATGTTAAGATCCTCAAGCAAACCAGGATACCTCTGGTCCGAGTTCGTTGGAATGCTCGTCGTGGCCCAGAGTATACCTGGGAACGAGAAGACCAAATGAAACTCAAGTATCCCCAACTGTTTAAGAAAAACGCAACCACTACTGAGGCTGAAGCTACTGTAGAATTTCGGGACGAAATTCCAAATCAACGGGGGGATGATGTGACACCCCAGGAAAACCAGGAAAACAACGCAACTTAACTAGCTTCCTCAGTAACCACGCGCTAAATTTCGGGACGAAATTCTCTTAACAGGGGGAGAATGTGACAACCCTCAAAATCCCATGTATTCCGTAGAATTCATTAATGATAATTAAAGTGCTTGACGACGGTGTGGAATCATTTAACTTCTCTCTGATTACTGTGTTATACTTACATGTGCGTATTATCATACTAGTAGTATGCAGAAAACTTGACTAAATGGTCCTGAATATTTTCCTATGTGTTAGGAATTAATTGTGTTACAAAAATATATGTATAAGACGCCTTACGGAACAATTTAACAACTTAACGGAACAGTATCCGACCGAACAACCGGACATTACCCGGGACATCAAATATTTGTCAAACACATTATTTAATTTTTGTTGAGCTAGTCATGGTCCCCGTATACCATAACACCCCCTAAAAACATTATAACTAGCATATACCATCACATCACTTACTTTCTAACTAGTAATTGCACCTTAGTTGGAAAAATGTTTCCCTTTACCCCCCCCCTGGCTGAAATCGGTTCACAAGTGGGACCCCCACAACATTTTTGCCATACTCCATATCTTCCAACTTGATTTAATCTCAATATTTTATATGGATGATTGCTTGTGGATCTTGCTATAATATGTGGGTGATCTATATGAAGCAAGGTCTAGATCATAACCATCATTCCACCAAGATCTCTCTCTCTCTCTCCTCACTACTCTCTCTCTCTCTTTCGGTCATCCCCCAAACCGAACCCACTCCCCACCATTTCATCATCTATCTCCTCCATTAACAAGTTCATTCCAAGCTTGAAGTGAGCCATGGAAGGTGCATCTTGAAGGAGCTTGTTTCAAGACTTTTCACCATCTTTTCTTACCAACTTTACACTAGATTCATCCCTAGCTATAAGCTAGTAGTAAGTCTCTTGTTACACTCTTGTTAATCTTGTTTCTATGATCAAAGGGTGTAGTATGTTTAAAATCACTAAAAGAATAAAAGACTAGAAGATGTTAAACAAAATTAAAGAATATTAAAGTTACATAAAAGTTTACTTATGTATGAATTATGAAGCGGAATCTTGTCGGTTGAGGGTTGGTTAAATCATACTTGATGTTTGATTGTTGGTTTCTTGTTAAATCCATTGTTCGGACACTCGTTGATGCGATTTAGTAATGCTTAAACCACGAAACAGCATTCTGATGTACTTTTTCAGCCGCATTCAACAGGCCGTAAACAGACTTTAACAAATCGAAAAACGGAATTTCTGAAGCCTAAATCGGGTCTTTACGAAAAACGAAGAAAATGGCGCTGGAATCGTATTTTTTTGAGGTCGTTTACTATTTAAAAGTCTGTTTTCGTGACAGCAGCTAAGGCTGATTTTTACTGCAGTAAAATGGGCTGTACGTTTTCGGACGTAATTTGAAACCTGAATTGAACCAGCCCCTAAAATTCATACCATAGATATTCACTGATGTATTTGTGACCCTCGAACTGGAATTTTCTCAAACAGACTTTCGAGGAATTTTAGGCAAATTATTCCGTGAACTGCAATCAGAATGTAGTAAATCTGATTGCAGTCCGGTAAACGAATTTCTATAAATTACTGATAATGAACTGGACCCCGAAATTTTTACACAATAAAATATGGAACGTTTAAGATATCCTGTAAAAATTTTGGAATTTTTGGAATAATTTAACTATTTTATTTAAAGGTCCGAAAAACAGTCGGTTTTGAATATTAATGCTGAATTGGCATAAGTTATGACTTGCGTGTCTAAATGTCGAGTATGCTATCAGTGAATGATTTAACATGTATTATGTGTTACGTGCAATATCGTATGTTTGTTTATGAGTGGGGAATGGATGGGAAGTTTATATGGGCATAAATCGTTAAAGTGTGTACCTGTTATGTGGACAAAGTAATGTGCAAATAAACCATACGTAGGATACGTGTTATGCATGAGAAACTGATTGTTATCCGTACCTTATTAGGACGTGATTGACCGACCTTGACTGTTAACTATATTTGAGAACCTAACCGAGCAAACAGAGGTGAGTTCACACTCTTTCTAAGGCATGGGATTCCCAGGGGATGGGAATGGGATTGAATAACTACTTGTACTATCATTACTATTAAACTACTTTTTACTGTCCTCGGATTGAAGGGCACGTACGTAAAACCTACGTACACGATCATAAGACCATCAACTCTATCACTTTAAGTCCCTCATTTATCGACTTAATCGCCGAGGCCTATGGCGAGCGGGTCATTAGTTAATAGCGCTATTAGGTTTAACAAACCTCACACCGTGCCAGTCGGACGGGCGTGTACTAATGGACTATGGGCAAAGGGTCAATGCCTTACAGGTCGCTAAACATTTGGAGCTTGCACGAGGAAGGAGTCGTTGTGGTGTGCGGACGGTTATGTCCAGTGTTTAATGTTTAAAACATTATGAACTTATTAAACCTATGTGTTGGACTTTAAACTTATGAACTGCGAACTTATGTTTTGAACTTTACGTTTATGCTTCCGCTCTCTAAATTAAAAACTTGGTTAACTAGCTTTTGGTCACCATTCGTATTTTGGTTGTCTTTATTTACTTAAGTACGTTGTTCAGTATGATTGGTGGCTTGATCCTGGTCACGTCACGCCTCCAAGCGGTGGAACTCCGCATGGTGGATTTTGGGGGTGTGACATTTGTCTTCAAAAAGTACAAAAAAACCATACTCGACTTTTGAATACCCTTGCATATTTTGTCCTTTAGCCCTAACTTTGTTATTTTTCATGGTTAAATCAGACCAAATGTAACCCACATAAAGGTATTTTGGTCATTTTACCCTAAAAAATAAATAAATAATACAAAACCCATCTTTCCATCTCTTTCAAAACTCTCTCTCCTTCCCACATCTCTCTCTCTCTCTCTCTACAGTCAGGGGCTACCACCGCCTATAGCACCACCACTACCGCCATAACACCACCGCGATAGCACTACGACCATCACATCACCACCCACCTGCCACCACCTCCTCACTACTGAAATATCTCCCACTAATTTCACACCTCATCTCCCAATTTCTTCACTCCAAATCAAACACCAAATTCCTTTAATAAATCTACAAAATTCGAAATCAAATTCACCGCATTTCATTTTAGTTAATTGTGAATATGTGATCATAATTTCAATCTACAATCCAAGGGTGAAGAAGTGAGTAACGACGACGATGAAGATCGTGTTTCAGTGTGGGAGCAAGGGTTACCTACCGTCGATGATCTGATGCATTGCACCATAACAGCGCTGCCATCTTCGAAACCCTAGATTCAGATCCGTCTTCGCCATTCCACAAATCCAAATCCAAATCCAGAACCCGTCATGCTGGGAATGGCGGTGGTTGTGGGTGTGAAGGGGTATGGTCCCAAATCGCGCACCAGGCATGGGGGGGAATGACCATCACCTGGCTCATTACCCCTACCGACAAGGATTCACCTACGTTCGTGAAGTCATTCACGAACCCGGTTTTCTTTCTCACTCGGGGAAAGACGAGAAGACTCACCTTGTGTATGAAAATGGATGTTTTCGTCAACATACAATGGCTGCGGGTAATCACCTCACTTTCTGTCAAAACCTATTCCAGGGCTACGGTCATGCGCGGGCGTGCGCATAGCAGCAACAGGAAAGTTGGTACTCATATTACCACACACATCGATGCGGTCCAAAACCGCAACCTATTGTCATACAAGTGGAACTAACACTTTGACTTTAGTAACCCAACCAGCAAGTGGCCTGCCCGGGCACTGACAGAAGTGGTCAGCTGACCGCCCAACGCGCAGTTGCCCAGCCCACATGCATAAAAGCTGGTAGACAAGCTGACAACATCAGCATGACATGCAGCACCTCCGGATGCGCACAACGCTCCCGTGACCTGCACTCCTGACACACCTGCAAAAAGGTTACGAGTTGTCAGTCAGGCCTTAAGCCCATCTAGCGGCCCTTCGGGCCCTTCTCCCTCACTCTTCGGCTACAAATACCCATCCCGAAACAGGTTTGAGGTAACGCTAATCTGCTCTCTCACACATACTACTTAAGTACTTATCTTGCTCACAAGCAGATATTTATTCTCACGTCGGAGAGTGGTAACAAGGAGCCACCCCCACCCCCATCCTCCTTGTTATGAGTCACGGTGTGTTTCCTTATGCAAGAGACGGATTAGAGGACGACCAGGGCATTGATCGATGAAAGAACGGATTAACCCTACTCGACGAGACTTTTGAACTAACCTCTTGGTTAACCACTGTTTCATCATTGGAGTTACAAAGAAAATCAAACACTATACTTGTCAAAACAAGAAAGGGAAATAGGGCACGCAGGCCCAACCTACTAAAAACCATCACCGCCTTCCCCTTCAGCACCTTCCTTGGGGGTGAACAATGCTCACAGCCGATCAACGTAGTCATCCACAACTAAGCATTCTTCCACCTGGGCAAAGGCAGGGACCACCAGGTTGTCAAACGTATCGGTTGCGGTTTTCATTGCTGCTTCGTTATCAACCCTGCGCAGGGCACATCGGTCATCGATGAACTTCTTCGAAGACACGACATTCACATGAGCAAGACACTCAGTATAGCAAGCCTTTTACTCAGCTTCCCGCATGCGGCCAACTACCTCAGCAACCGCATTCGTATTCTCCGGCGCATCCAGGATTGCGTTCGCAACCTGCGCAAATAATTTCATAACAAATTAGTACTAAGACAAAAACAATGAACAGACAAATGACAAGGCACTTACATGAACAAAACCAAAGTTACGCATCCACATGCGATCAGCAACAAGGTTGGCATTCATTGTCATCATGTCGTCCCTCTCTTCTTCAGCCTTTGTTGCCCGCGCTTCGGCCTCTACCAATCGCCGGTTCACATCTGCCATAATCGCTTCATGGGTTTGCAACTCATTACGCGAATCCTCCTGCTTAGAAACCACTTTCAATATGAGCAGACACTCTCATATATGATTAAGTTCAAATAAATGACCAAATATATTACATACCTCCAACGCCGCATACGCAAGTTTGGCTTCCTCTATCGTCTTCGCCATTCTTTTATGGCCAACATTGGCCTCCTAAAGAGCCTTCACCGTGGCTTCACGGCTTGTATCAGCATCCTTTAAATCCGCAACAGTCGTAGCTTTTTCGTTCACAAGGGCGGCATTCGCCGCCTTCAGTTTCACATTTTCCATACGAAGACAGTAAATTTTTCATTTTCTCTAGCACAGGCCTCTTTCCATAGCTTGCGCTCTTCAGATAGAAGATGAGTTAAAGACCGAACCTGTTTGTGGCCCGTGGTTGCAGCCCACTCCTCTGTTCGTTTATAGGCCTCAAATTCAGCCTTTTCTTTTAACAAGCGCTCTTCAGACGCTAGTATTTTTTCTCCATGGCTGCAGCAGCTTCAGACTTTAAACGATCGCACTCCTCTTCCTTTCGGGCAAGAGAGTACCAGACATGGAGGATCACGTTCAGACTTTAAACGATCGCACTCGTCTTCCTTTCGCGCCCACCTGCCCTCAACCCCTCCAACTCCACGGGGGTCCCCACACATTTCAAAACTTCCCTGCAAAGGGAAGGGTTAGTCATCACATACCCTTGCAGTATACTCCAGGGAGAGGAGTGAACGTCCAGACCATGCACTTCTGAATAGGTGAGGTAATAGTAATCAGGCGGCGTCGCAGTGGGCTGAATTGGAGGCTGGTCAGCACTTCCTTTTTCTGCCGCGCCTGGGCTGGATACATTTACGTGAATAGGGGACTTTTGCCTTTTGTCCCCCTCACCTCCACTAAAACCCCACGGGGCGGTGGGATCAATCAAATTACCGGATGAGTCCACAGTGTCATCAAAGACACTGGTCTGACCCACAACAGTCTCCAACAAACCCCCTGAGCCTTGAACGGGGGGGGGGTCTCCTCACTACTTAGGACCTGAACTTCTTCAAGTCCAACCTCCGCCTTCTTCTCTTCACCCACAACCTTAGGCGGTGAAGACGGTGGAGTCGGAATAGGCGCACTTGAAGCCACTGCAATAAACAAGCAAATGATTATCAGGAAAGTTCTTACATAAATAAACTTCAAACAAGAAATGAGTGAACTTGCCCACAAAATGCTGCGTCAAACTGGTGTTGTTTCAATCTTCCTCTTCTGCCCAATCATGGGTCCGGTTCTAGCACCTACGCCGCCTGCGCCAGAGGAAGACCCTAATACATCCAAGCCCTCAAGAGTATCAGACACTAAGACGTAATCTTTAGATTTTGTTTTTCTGGGGCGGAAGGTACCTGATGTAACATGCTTTACCGGCGTGGTAACAAATTTTTCTGATTTGTTGGCCTTGCCGGCCTTGGTCGCAACCGCACCTGCGGTTTTAGCAAAGGCCTTGCCACCACCCGCGACTCTGAGGTGGACTCCTAGGGCTGCACCCTTACCTACGGCTAACATAATATCACCTAAGATATCAAAAACTACGAAATAGAATACAACACCTAAAATACTACTTACCCAGGCCTTGCGGCAACGGTGCATTTAGTACGGTCGGGTTTGGAACCCGAAAGCTCGCAATAGTGGTCTCATACCACCCTTCCTCTCCTTCAACACAAGCCTCAATCACGATCTTCATCTCACTGTCTTCTGCAAATGAGCGCCAGAAACGTACCACTAAAAACCCGCAAATCCAAAGTTAGCAATAACGAGGAAATTTATAAATCAACCGGGCAAAAGCAATTAGTTTGGTCTTTTTCTCTACAGACAAGCTTCGTTTTGATGCCCGATTTTGACTGCAACATCATGCGTAGATACTTCAACTTTCGGTTGGATAATGCAACCACGGGGACTGCTTGCAGCGCCTGAAACCACTCCTGCGCTCCCAAAGCAGGGATGGTTATCTTCTCTTTAGGAATGCTCACGAACACACTCCTAAAATGCTACTGACAGGTAACCGCAGCCTCCTTCACATAAAAAAAACTTCGATTTCCACTAGGTGAAACCCTTTGTAGGATTCGGAAGAATTTTCAACGCACTAGTGAGGAGAGAAAAGAATAAAGCCTTAGTTGGGCTTGCAACTGGTAAAGTCGCTGGAAATGTTCCATCGTCGGCTCAATTTCTTGAGACCGGAAACAATACTAAAAGTTGCGAACATGAACCATCCCCAATGGGTTCAGTTGGGAGAGATGGATCCAGTAGTACTCCAACAAATCCGCCATAAACACCGAGGATGGTAACCGGAAATTGCAAAGACCAAAGAAGTCAACGAAAAGAGTAACCATTCCGGCAGGGTCGTCGGTCGCCATATCTCCGTCCTGGGGATAAGTGGCCCCATATTCCTCCAGCATCCAGACATAGGTCATCAGTTGCCGGAATGCTAGAGCATTCCACTATAACACGGGCAAGGCTTTGCCGACTTCAACATTCTCCACCTCTTCCTCCACCGGCGATGACGATGGGGTAGCTGGTATCGATGGTGATACCATCAGAAAAGATTCAGATATAACGGGGGGAGAAGAAACAACTTCGAACTCACCAGAGAAATTTAAGAAACACATCGGAGAAGACAAAAGAAAAGAACTTCAGTCGCCGGAGAATTTTTGAAATATGAACGAAGTGAGGGGAAACCCTAAAGGGTTTCCCTTTTTATACCCTCTACAATTAATGCAATGGACGTCACTGCATAAACGTACGGTTTTGTACCAATCACAGAACGCCATCTGGCAGGTGACGGTTCTGTGACGGTTACCACGTGCGCATAGCAAACCCATGTGCCTAACAAAACACAACCATTAGGCTCATGCTACAGTTCATTTAATGCCTCGGGCAGTGCAGCAATCGCCGTCAGATCAGCTTTTCGCCAGCAAAATCCAACTAACTTCCAACCACTTATGCATGCGGTTCATTACGTCTACGCTAAACGACAAAATTACCAAGCATTCTCAAAACCTGTGACGTTAGGTTTCTATGGTGACACTTACATCAATCACTAATGCATGTTGCTATGGGAACCGGCAAACGCAGCCGCAGCCGCAATCGATTTACACCTATGGGAATGGTGGCTATGGGAAAGGCCGACCTCATCCTCAGCCATGATCGATATACACCTATGGGAATGGTGGCTATGGGAAAGGTCGACCACATCCAAAGCTGCGATTGATTTATAACTATGGAAACGGTGGCTATGGGAAATATATACCATCACCAACTTCGTCCACAGTCCATATGCAAAGCCTTTCTTTTACAGCAC
Source organism: Helianthus tuberosus (assembly GCA_030545235.1). Taxonomy (NCBI): domain Eukaryota; kingdom Viridiplantae; phylum Streptophyta; class Magnoliopsida; order Asterales; family Asteraceae; genus Helianthus; species Helianthus tuberosus. The sequence goes on from JARYGA010025056.1 coordinate 40,368, forward strand.
ACAAGATGGTGGAACACAACTATCGCAGCCCTTGATCCCACCCCGGGAGCGGGAGCCGTGAGCATGAGCCGGTCGTATCGGGGTTTATTAATTTGGCAGCGGAAATGACATCAGGATCATAGTTAGGAAATAAATTTCAGAGTTTCAAACACCAAACTTTTATATTAAACAAATGGGATAAAACCCAATATTTCATTTATAATGTCTTTATAGGGATAAACCCTAGTTGCTGAAAACATAATTTATTCGTTTATTTAGGTAACTTTATAGCCACTTTCTTTAAGCCTTCAGTGCTCCATAGCTGGCTTCTACTAGCTTTCACATTAAGTTACCCGAAACGTTTTTTAAAAATATTTTATCAGCAAGAAATACTGGCGAGTACATTTCATTTTATAAAAACACATTGTTATAACTTCACAGTATTATGAGCGATTACAATGTTTATATCTAACCAAAACTCCAAGTACTTGTCAATCGACAAATCTATGACTATGGTCATATCACACATTGGCTACCCATGTCCAATTGTGAAGATTATCAAGTAATGTATACAAAACCCCATAATACCGACAGTATTTTGTAGAATACAAAGACTTAATCATTGTTTAAGTATAAATGAAAACATTTAGGTTTTTGTAAAATAAGTTGGTGAAAAGAAGAATGACTCACAAATTGTGAGAAAAAGAGAAATGACACACATTGGAAACTTAGGTATTTCTACAGGGTTCCTGGAAATATTTTCTACTAATTTCTTGACTTCCTATTAAAAATATACAATGCACGCGCGTTAGTATAATAACCCAATTTAACTTATCAATACATCCGAGACAGAACCCCAACTTAGCTTACAAAGCATATCCCTAAACAGGCAGCGCTTTGGCATCAGTTTCTAGGTTCCAGATTAACCGGACAGGGTATTGAATTAGTAATCAGGGATTAAAATACTTACAACGGGGCAGAACTTCATGATTTATGGGATATTTTATTATGATTTTTGGAATTATATTTGAGAGAGAAAGAAAATGTGTGAGCGAGATGGAACTGTGGCACAACTGCTCTATTTATACGAATTCAGGGGGTCTCTCGCGCCCCGCGACCGGCCTGGGGCCAATCTATCGTGCCCCGCGAGGGCACCCTAGCTACGGCTAGGGTTTCCTTGTCATTCGGCAGGTCCAACACGTGTATGACACGTGTCAACATGGGTGTTCGGAAAGTCAAAGGGGTGTCGTGTCCCGCGACTGCCCTCCTTCGATCCTGTTGGGTCCTGCGAGCAACTTAAAATCATTATTTTATTTTATTTTTAATAAAAATAATATTATAAGGTTCGGTTTCGTACATACGGGGTATTTTAGGGCGTTTTGAGGGTTGTTATATCCTCCCCACCTTGTTTTAGATCTCGTCCTCAAGATTCTGTGGAATAGGTACGGATACTTCCTTTGCATTTCTGACTCCAAATCCCATGTGTATTCAGGTCCTCTCTTCAAATCCCACTTTAATTTGACCAGAACTAATCTCTTGTGCTTAAGATTCTTAATCTTTCTATCTTCAATCTGAATTGGCTTTTCTACAAACTTATGCTTTTCATTTACCTCTATATCTTGAAAAGGTATTACCAATGATTCATCTGCTAAGCATTTCTTGAGATTATATACATGAAATACATCATGTATTCCTGCCATCTCTTCTGGTAACTGTAGCTGATAAGCTACTGGCCCTATTCGTTTGATAATCTCAAAAGGTCCCACATACTTTGGGCCTAGTTTTCCTTTCTTACCAAATCTTACAACTCCTTTCCAAGGTGAGACTTTTAATAGTACCTTATCTCCAACTTGAAATTCCAATGGTTTTCGCCTCTTATCAGCATAACTCTTATTACGATCTCGTGCTGCTTTTAGTCTTTCCTTGACATGAATAATTTTGTCTGTTGTTTCTTGCACGATTTCAGGACCTGACAATTGCTTTTCTCCAATCTTTGCCCAATATACTGGTGTTCGACATTTTCGACCATAGAGGGCTTCAAATGGTACATCATTGATGCTGGTATGATAGCTATTGTTGTAAGAAAATTCTTTTAAAGGTAGGTGATCATCCCATTTTCCTCCAAAATCAATTACACAAGCTCTAAGCATCTCTTCTATTGTTTGGATTGTCCATTCACTTTGACCATATGTTTGAGGATGATAGGCGGTACTTAGATTTAATTGTGTTCCCATGGCTTTTTGGAAACTTGTCCAAAAATGAGAAGTGAAATGTTTGTCTCTATCAGACACAATAGATAAAGGAATTCCATGTAATGAAACTATTTCATTTACATACAACTTTGCTAATTGTTCCATACTGAAAGTTTCTTTCATTGGTAAGAAATGGGCAGATTTGGTTAATCTGTCTACAATCACCTAGATGGTATCATTACCTTTTCGTGTCTTAGGTAGTTTGGTAACAAAATCCATTGTTATTAATTCTCATTTCGAAATTGGCATTTCCAATTGTTGCAATAATCCATTGTTATTAATTCTCATTTCCAAAATTGGCAGATTTGGTTTCTGATGTTCAGCCATGACCTGTGAGCAGGTTAAACAATTAGCAACATAGTTTGCTATATCCTTTTTCATTGCTATCCACCAGAAATTCTTTCTTAAGTCTTGATACATCTTATCACTTCCAGGATGCATCGTATACTTGGATTTATGAGCTTCTTCTAGAATTTGATTGCATAGGTTTCCTTGAATAGGTATCCAGATCCTTTTCTTACGGAATCTCGAAATTCCATCTGTTCCTTTTTCTAATTATTTAATTATTCCTTTCAAGCCTTCAGCATTATCCTTAATTGTTGTTTCCTGTATCTTTTTCACTTATTCATTTAAATCTACCTACAGGTTTAATCTGAGAGCACGTATCCTTTTTGGCTTCTCATGGTATTTTCTACTTAAAGCATCAACTACTACGTTAGCCTTTCCTGCATGATACTGGTTATCACAATCATAATCATTAAGGATTTCCATCCAACGTCTTTGCCTCATGTTTAATTCCTTTTGTCCAAAGACATACCTTAAACTCTTATGGTCGGTGAAGATAATGAACCTACTACCGTAAAGATAGTGTCTCCAAATCTTAAGGGCAAAAGTTATCGCTCCTAATTCTAGATCATGGGTTGTATAATTCTCTTCATGCTTCTTAAGTTGTCTAGAGGCATAAGCAATTACTTTTTGACGTTGCATCAGCACACATCCAAATCCTAACTTGGATGCATCACAGTAGATTATAAAGTCTTCAGTACCTTCTGGCAGTCTGAGTATTGGGGCATTGGTTAATATTTGCTTCAAAATCCTGAATGCTTCCTCTTGTTTTGGTCCCCATTCAAACTTAATTGACTTGCAAGTTAGTCTGGTTAATGGAATGGCTATTCTAGAGAAATCTTGAATAAAACGTTGAGAATAACCTGCCAGTCAAGAAAACTTCTTACTTCTGTTAGTGATTCAGGGACTTTCCATTTGGTAATTGCTTTGATCTTTGTGGGATCCACATGAATTCCTTCATGATTAACCAAGTGTCCAAGAAATTGCACTTCTTACAACAAGAATTCACATTTTGAGAATTTAGCATAAAGTTGTTCTTTTCTCAACAATATTAGAAGTATATGCATGTGCTTTGCATGCTCTTCCTCACTCTTAGAGTAAATTAGAATATCATCTATAAAGACAATTATGAATTTATCCAGGTATGGTTTACATATCATGTTCATCATACAAATAAATGCGGCTGGGGCATAGGTTAAACCAAATGGCATGACTGTAAATTCGTAATGACCGTACCTCATTCTGAAAAAAGTTTTAGGAATATCCTTTTCCTGTACTCTCAATTTATGATATCCTGAGCGTAAGTCGATATTAGAAAAGAATCGGACTACTTGAAGTTGTTCGGATAGATCATCGATTCTCAGTAGTGGGTACCGATTTTTAATTGTAACCTTATTCAATTCTCGGTAATCAATGCACATACGCATCGATCCGTCTTTCTTCTTAACAAATAACACCATATGAAACCTTTATCTAGCAATTCGTCTAACTGTTTCTTCAATTCCTGCATCTCCATTGGTGCTAGTTAATAAGGTGCTTTGGCAATCGGTGCCGTTCCTGGTATCAGGTGAATTCTAAATTCAACCACTCGATTTGGTGGTAATCCAGGTAACTCTTCCGAAAAAATATCTGAGAATTTAGATACTACAGGAAAATCTTTAAATTCTTTTTCTTTAGCGTTAATGATTACTGAAATCATATACACCATTCCTCCTTCCCGTGCGAAACTTGCAGCTTTCATCACATAATTTTGTTGAACTGGTCGGCTTGTCTCCCTTAATTGTGATATGTTCACCAGTTGGCGTACGTACTTCTACAGACTTTTGGTCACATAAAATACTTGCATGATTGGTTACCAACCAATCCATTCCTAATACGACATCGAATCCGGTTAGATCCATTAGTAAGAGGTTAGCGGTAAAGTTATGGTTTAAAATTTCTATCTTTCCTTTCTAAAGGATTTCACTTATTTTGATATAATTTCCATTTGTCGTCTCCACCAGATAGTCTTGGTGAAGTTTAGTTAATGGTTGATTGAGAAGTTTGCAGAAAGAACTATTTATAAAACTTTGGTTTGCACCATAGTCAAATAATACTTTAGCATAAACATCATTAACTAAAAACGTACCGACAATCACATCTGGGATCATCTTAGCTTCTTCGGCTGTCATAACGAATGCCCTGGCATTCTTCTTGGGTCCTTCTGTTGCCTTTATTTTGTTGTTTGCCGCTAGAGCTAGTTTTGGACAGTTCGGTTTGATATGGCCAGCTTCTCCGCAATTGTAGCATATTCTGGCACTATCTTTCTTCCTACAGTCTCCTTCCTTATGTCCTGGTATTTTACAGAAGTTGCAGGACACATCACACTTTCCTGAGTATTTCCTTTTACAGAACTTGCAGTAGGGTGAAGAGGAAGAACTTATTCCTTTCCCGTGATAGGAATTACCATAATGTAGTTCCTTGGTAATCTTTTGAGCTAAATTCTTTTTCAAATTTTCCTCTTGCGTGCGTACCAATTCATCTGTCAGAGTGTTAGCAAGTTCCACTACTTCTTCTATTGTCTGTGGTCTAGCTGCTTTAACTATATTTCTGATCTCACCGATTAATCCCCAGATGTAACGGGAGATTAATACTGGTTCCGGTGAGACTAGAGTTGGGACTATCCTAGCATATTCAAAGAATATGGTAGTATATTCCCTGTAATCTACCCCAATCATTCTATGATTTAGGAATTTATTGGCAATCTGTTCCTTTTCATGGGGAGGACAAAATTTCCTTTCAATTATTTCCTTTTGTTCCATTCCATGTTATAAACCTTATCACTTCCTCTTAACTGAAGAATGGTATTCCACCACTCTAATGCTGCATTTTTAAAGAGATTAGAGGCATACATGATCTTATCCTCATCTGCACACTTACTTATTTTAAAGACTGTCTCTGTCTTTTCTATCCAACGCAAGGCTGAAATGGCTCATTCATTGCCTGAGAATTCTATCGGTTTACATGATAAAAATTCTTTATAAGAACAACAATATGGGATGGTCCTTCTTCTTTTTGGAATAGGAGCTTGGATAAATAGTCCGTGAATTCCGTTCACGCTGTGACTTGGCTCGATAGGCGTACGTTTAGTGCCTATTATGGAATTATTATTTTCTGCCATTTTATTAATAGTGTCGATAATAAATGGCATGGCATTTATGATTCCTTGAGCTACTATGTGTGATGTGTGCAAAATGCAACATATAAATTACATCAAATGAAGCATAAAACTAACCATTTTTAGTACTAATGTTGGAAAAAGCACGTTTCTTTCTTCCTTTTGAATTTATAGGAGCAAATAGGCTTAAAAGAACAAAAGGAGCAAATAAGCAGCCAAAACCAACATAAACATAAAAAGAAGGAATAAACGTGACATGCCCGACCCCTCGGCAGCATCTCCCAAAGCAAAAACAAGGCAACAGAGCCTGACCACGAGGCCGTGCCCAGCTGGGCATGGGGCGTGGTCAGGAGCCTGCACAACAAGACAAACCTGTAGAAGCTTCTACGCCCACCACGGGGGTGTGCCCAGCTCAACACGGGGCGTGGTCAACGCTAAGATACGCAGAATCTTGATAGTACAGCAAAGAGTTTACCACGGGGTCGTGCCCAGGAGACACGGGGTCGGTGGGGCCCTCTGCTGACAGTTGCAATTAATGAAGGAAGAGAAAAGGATGGCCACGGGCCGTGTTGGCTGGACACGGGGCCATGGCCAGAGCTCTGTTCTAGCTATAAAAGGGGGTGCTTGGTTCACTTGAAAGGAATCCCTTGGCAAACCACTACTCTCCTACTTTGCCACCACTCCACCACCACTACAATACCAACACCCACCACCATCTTCCATCATCCATCTTTAGAGTGTTTAGTAGTCTCGGGATCCAAGATTGATTGTAAGAGTTCTTGCCAATCAAAAGCCATGTTTGGCTAAGCCTCTTACATCACTTGGTGAAGACAAGTCTTTTATGTATTACTTTTGGTTTTTACACTTTCGGCACTTTTTATTTGGGTTTGTATTAATGACTTTAATAACTAGTTTATTATGTTGAAGGTGAATTTTCTTTATCATTTTCTCATGGTGTCTTAAGGTTACTTTACTGTCTATATAAAGTGAATGATGTCATCATTCGTGTCTTTATGGTCTATATAAAGTGCGTTAACTACCTGGAAGGGGGTTAGGGGGTGGTTTGGTAAAGTTCTTGTCTCGTTCAGTGTATAGATCCTACGAGGACCTGGTTCAAGCTTACTAGGACCTCCTTCAATACCCAATGGTATTGGATGGCAGGGGTGCGAATAGCTTGAACCCGTCATAGGTAAACTACTATTAATACTTTAAACCGGCTTCTTGGGATTGTATCCTTGCTGACTCAAACCACTTAGCCGAGGGTAACGTCACCTTCAAAAGAGGGGCCTACCACTTTTCGCATTAATAACTTACTTAATTGTCTTTTAATATTCCGACCCTTTGGGATTGTATCCCTGCTGACTCAAACCACTGGGTTGAGGGTAACGTCAACTTCAAAAGAGGGGGCTACTACTATAAATAAGATAATCTCTTAAAAAGTCCGATAGTGCGAAAATGATCAAAGGATACATTAAAGATGAGTTGGATCCAAGTGATTCTATCTTGTCTATCTGTTTTTATTTTTATTTATCTTTTCATTTTTAGTTTTATTTTTCTGTTTCAAAACTTTTCTAAAAAAAATTAGATTGATTAGACGTTGAGTATAAACCGGTATTAAAAGCTCTTGTGTCCTTGGACGACCTCAGTATCTTACCAACACTATACTACGCTCACGATGGGTGCACTTGCCTAAGTGTGTGTTTAGTGTTAGTATAATATCGTTCTTTATAAATTTAAAACTTGACTAATGTGTAAAATGGGCTTAAAATATTAATTAAATCATATCACACCTAACACAAACCAAGTTTTTGGCGCCGTTGCCGAGGACACGAGGATTTTAAGAAAGTTTAAAACCAATGGCCTAATTATTTTTATTTATTTTTCTAATTTTTTTAGGATTTTTCTTAGTTTTTCAGTTTCTGCAGAACTCAGCACGTGCCGTGCTCAGCCAGACACGGGGTCGTGTCCATCATCGTTACTGGTAATCCTGTTTTAAATAAGAAAGTAGCTGACCATGGGTGTCACACCCCCCAAAATCCATACGTGGAGTATCACCGCAAGGGGCATGACATGACCACGATCCAGCCACCAGTCATATTGAACAATGTAATTAAATAAATGAAAGTTCAACCACACAATATAATTGGTGTCCAAAACAAATCAATTAAGTTCATGTTATTAGCGGAAGCATAAAGTTTAAAACCCAAGCAAAAGTTTAAAAGTTCAAATGTTTAATATGGGACTCAACAGTCCATGTCCCACAACGACTCCTGCTCCCATGCAAGCTCCAGCTAAGCATCTAACGACCTGCAAGGCATGTAACAACGAGTCAACAACAAAGTTGAGCGAGTTCACAGTTGGTTGTCCATTTTAAAGTTGTTCCAAAAACCACGAGTTCGTTCAAAAACCATGAGTTATCCAATTCATTGTTTCCCAAACCATAACCAGTGGGGGGTTACCCCATGTAAACCACTAGACCCGTTACCATATCGACAACTGGCTGGAGTCACGTTTATGTGCCCTACGTCAATGTCTATCATCATTGACTAAGTGCCCAGATCCATTAGTCCACTCACGTCCTCTGCGGCACGGTGTGAGGCTTGTCAAACCTAATAGCGCTATTTAACTAATGACCCGCTCGCCATTGGCCCGGCGATTAAGTCGATATAAAAATGAGGGACTTCATGATAGAGTTTTGTCTAGTAAGTTATATGTTGTCATACTTCCTACGGAGGATGGAGGTACGTAATCTACCCAAGGAGAATACGCATGTTTAATGTTGTCATCCTTCCCATGGAGGATGGACGTACATATTCTACCCAAGGAGAATATGTAGGTTCTGTTTTAGTTTCTTAACCCATTCCCAAACCACTGGGAATCCCATGCCTTGTAGAGAGTGTGAACTCACTTTGGTTTTCTCGGTTTGTTAAGTTACTTGTTCACAGTCAATCAATTAAGCCTATGGTTTTCATGTATACACAGTTAGTTTATGTTCGCATGGTACACGTATAAGTTCATAATCACAGTGTGCATTTAGATTCACAATCACTAAATAACACATAACAATTATTCAATCCCATGCAAAACCAGTCTTCACTATCATCAATAACAGATAACAACATAGTTATTCATTACCTTACGTGTTCTAAACTACAGTCTGTTTGCAAGCTCAAGCCCTAATGGCGAAACCCCAAGGTGATGAAACCCCCACATGTTTCGTCGACATGAGAGTTGTAGGATCGTTTTCATGACCAAACGAGTCGTTCAGAAGAGTTCTCGGTCTAATCAGAGGCGGAATTCTTTGATTAGACTTTGTACCATCTTGAAATTCACTTAATTGTCTTGTATATTGATTATAACACGATTACAGATCAGTAGACACGTCGGCAGCACTTCGATACCGGAAACATGAACATTTTTAAATGAAATCACACTATGGGTATTTATAGTGAAGATGATTTCGCTTGAACCAGCCCACACGAAATCATTTTCAAGCGAAATTACTAATTTCGTTTGAAATGACAAGTGTGATGATTTCGTGCGGAATTACAACTTGTAATTTCGTGCGAAATCACCTCTAACCCATATTTGACATTTTCTAGTACTACGTGCCCTGATCTAACAATTCTAATACATGACTCGATACAAGACGAAGTCGACAGACGTATGCACCAACAGACTCCCCCTCGAATGTTGACGAGACTTCAGTGTCGAGTCTTCACAGTCTTCAGTCTTTATCAGTCTTTGGGCTTCTTTCAAAATATCTGACAGTGAAAGCATCTTCTATCTCTGTCTCTTCTTCTTTCTGTCTTTTACCATGATCTGAAACTGGCTCTTACTTTTCTTTCTCTTGATCAGATTCAGGATCAAACACTGGCTCTTGCGACTTCTGACTCTTCTTGATCAGATCTCTTAGCATCATCAACTCTTCTCCCTCTCAGATATTGATCTACTAGCAAACTCCCCCATAAATTGTTCCGGGATCGTAGTCTTGCTCTCAAATATACACATGTTCAGGATCACAACCTGGCTTTCTCATATCCATAACCTGCATATGCTCTACCTTAAAGTAAGATTTACAAATTAATCAATTTTGACAAATTTTATTCTTTGTTAATCACTTTGTAGAAACAATTATTCAAAATGATTTAACATTTATAATCTCTGATAAACCACTCGTAGAAATACTCTTTCCTTTTTCAAACAATTTTCATCTCAATCATTTCAAACAAAATTTCCCAAACCTTTTGCTCATCATGTTTAGCACTCGGAATTTTGAAAATCAGCTCATCAATATCAGTTGTCTAAAATCTTTTTGAATTTTTCAAAATTTATGCTAAAACACTCCGAAAATATTTTTGGATTTTGAGATAAATGAAATGCAGTAAAGAAATATATACAGACAATATTTTTGTGAGTTTGTGTAAGAGAATCATATCAGTTTCTGAGACAAATCACCAACACCGTTAAGCTTTAAACATTTTAAGTTCTAAACGATTCATGTAGATTGTCAGTATATTGATCCACTTAAATTCTCACACAAAGTTCAACTGTTTCGAGATACAAGATTAATGTTTTAGAGACTTAAACTTATTCGCGTGTACCACCTCAGAATATACTCCCGTATCCAGATCCCAATATTCAGTCTTACAGGTGAGTATACCACGGATGATATCTGTAAAGGGTTAAATGCGAGGGCCGTGAGAGCTCAGGCTATTGCTTCCGCAAAATCAGAGAGATGACAGCTTCGACTTTTGGTGTGTTCCCTTTAGAAAATCTTTTTTTTTCAACAGCACATGATTAGCATTTTGCAATGTTTCATCATTTTTTGTACTGAGGGTGAAGCTAAATTTCAAGCAAGCGAAAAGTATTATACGGGGACTAGGCCATTGCTTCCGCAAAATCAGAAGTCCTGGGATAATACCCCAGATATCACTGAGTATAAAGACCTAGTATCTCAGAAAGAGGGACCTTTCAAACAAGATTTCGGGGGTTACCCATATATCCGAGAGATATTCCCCACGATATAAGCAAGTT